>MNCI01009211.1:354752-369932 GCA_015680685.1 Gnetum montanum | reverse complement strand
AATGATATACCTTTAGGGCTTTTAAATTGAAAATAGTATTTGCAAACCTCTACTTTTTATGTTGCGCTAAGTAAAACCCATTTGCAATAGTATTTTCATTACTAGTCCCTACTAAGAATTTATTTTATTCTAAAGAGAAATTCTCTTTAGATATCAAGAGTTTACTTGAACCTTTAGAATTAAAAGGATTATTAAAATATTGAGAACTTGTTGAAGAATATTTCATTTGTACCTACTAAAAAGTATCATTATTTTTCTTTTTTGAAAATCATTGTTTATTTTTCTCATGAACCACTTTGTTTCTGAGAATAGGATAAGATTCCAATAACATGGCCTTACGATGATAATAGTTACAACATTTTCATAAATTATAATATGTGTTTTTTTTTTCTTGGAAAAAAACTGATTACTAACCTTGAGTTTTAATTCTATCTTCTTTTGCAAAATCAATCTTTACAAAATAATGTATATGTTGCACACTATATAGTATTGTTTTTGACTATATCTTCAGGATTATGCCAATGTTGCCAATAATTTTTTTTCAACACTTTAGAAGATCTTTTAATTTAATTGAGCAAGGAATTTTAGAATAATCAAAAGAAAATGGATCAAAATCCACTTTCTATTCCCAAGCAATAAAAGTATTACATTGATTGATAAAACTTTAAGATCTAATAATTTCTCAACCATTTTAGAATTTGCTAATTCAACAAGAAAATAAATTTGAAAAAATAGAAGACATGCAAAACATTAATTCCAGAGTATTCAAAAATAGCCTAAATCACTAGTGTAAAGCCCTTATCTAGGCAGACAAATCTAATAATTTGTAGAAATATATATTGTGAAGTAACATCTTTTGATAGGGATTCATATAAATCATCAGGTAAATAAAATTAAAAGATTTAGAATTCTTCATAGTTTGCATAGTTTGAGAGACATTAGTATTTTTCATCTCTAGATTATTCCTTACTAAATTTTTTTTTTTGTTGCATAAACTCTACCAAAGATCCTTGAGATTAATAAATCACTGAAAGAATTTACTATGCAAAGGAAAATTTTATTATGTCTAAGAAACCACAAAGGATTTGTTGGATGGTTATAAAGCTTCAACATATTTTTAAAGAAAGTTGAAAATATCATTGATGTAATGCCCCAAGCATAAAGGGTCAATTTGAAAGGAAGCATCAATAGATTACAATTAATAGTATAATTCATTTGAATGTAATTCAAAGATGGGTAAAATTAAAAATTATGTTCTTCATCTTCTATGCTTTGTTTATATAGTTTACAAATACATTTTTCTCTTGGTAAATTAATTTAATGACTTGTCTCAATAAAGGGACAATGAGAGCTTATTCTTACTCTAGCAATTTGATTTCTTAAATGAATAGGAATAACTAAGAATAGATACTTTTGAGTACTAGATAAAAAACCTTCTCTAACAGAATGTAAATAAAAATACTTTTTCCTTGATGTGTTCAACCAAAATTTAGCCAAGACATTTTCTTTTATAGTTTTCTAGAAGAGCCTTTTGTTTAAAGAAAGATCCTTTATTACAATATTTCATGATTGAAGCCATAATTTTCCTTGACATGACCATCTATTTGTTTGTGTAGCATTCATTATCTCCTTAGGATAATTAACTTCCTCCATGTGACTTAACTTCTAAGTATAGGTAATAAATTGACAAAGGGCTACAACTTGAAGAGGAAATAAATATGCTTCTAAAAGTAAGATATCATAAGAAATTTGAAATTTCACTTAAAATTCACATATAAGAAATTTTTGTTGAACATGCTCTAATGTTTTCTAATTATATGTGAAAAGAGAAGGACCTTAGGTAGTACACCCATATAATAATACAGGTTGGACTAGATTGTAAAAAAATTTTCTTCTAATCTCCCATGCCAAATTTTTTTTCTTACTACAATTATTTCTTATAGAAAATAGAGCTTGCATGCTACTTAAAATCCTTTAAGCAATAAGGGTATATCAATTATAATTACTGGAAAATTTAAATCCCAAATATTTATAAGATTCACATATATCAAGTCTTTTTTCTCCAACAAAAAAAATTTAATTTCAATTTCTAGTACCACAAATTGGAAATTTAGTCTTATCAATATTAACTTTCATACCAAAATGGTTGTAGTATGCATGTAGAATTTGACGCATATAATTTAATCTTGTAGCTGATTTTGCAATCAAGGCTACATGAATTGAAAAGAGAAGCATGTTCAAAAATAATCCATTCATTAACATACCATGATTAGAGGAATTTTACATCCATTTCTTCAATTCATCTATAAATATTCTAAAAAGGATAGGAGACAAAGTATAACCTTGATTAACTCCAACTGAGTTATTAATGATTGTTCCTTCTCTAGTAAGATTATCTTCAATAATAATGTTAACCATCTCATAGATTCTTTTAGTAGTAGAATGAAGATATTGTAGATTGTTAATGCTATCCAATCTCTTCCAAATTTTATGTCAAGCAACATAATCATAAGCCATGGAGAAATCAACCACATAGATAAAAGTTGTATGGTTGGGTCTTTTTACTTTCTCTACACAATAACATAAAGTTATTAGATAGTCTATGGTAGAAGTATTCCTCTTAAATCCCACTTGTGACTGAGCACAAACACTTGGGAGGTAATAGATGATAAAAAAAAAATATTAGCAATAACCTTTAAAAATCAGAGCAAGACTCTTGATTTAAAATGTCCAAGTCATGGGTTCAAATCTAGCAAGAAACGCTAAGTTATAAAGTTCTAATTGAACTATATATCTTGAGGTGTACTTATATTATAAGTACTTTGAGTTTCTAATATAGATTTCTTTGGATGTAAGAATATTTAAAATAATTATTTATTTTGTAGATTTTTGGCAACCCAATATATTGAATTATGTGAATGACTTAACTCAACAAAATTGATTTTTTCTTTAATTTTGTAATTATAGTAGCTTCATAATATAGATGAGTTTTAGGCCGATCTTAGGCTTGTTAGAAAGCTCTATCTACAACCTATAAGCTTGTAAAATTTTACATCAATTGGGGTTTATTTGATCATTCAAATCAGGCCTGAAAAAGAAATATAGAATAAAATTGTTTAGCATCTAGAATAGAAATTGTTGTTTTGTAAAATGAATAGAAATTGTCGTTATGGAGTGAGTGAATACTTGATACTAAGATCTTTCAATAATATGATTTCTTGCAAAGTTTGGAATTAATTTGAATTAATTTGTTGGTTAAAATCTAGCACACAAAAGTAGACTTGAATGTAATTATTCAACTTCTTTGATTAATGATAATTGATGAATATGATGAATTGATGATGGATGGACTTTCAATGGGACAAATTATGAAATTGTGAATGGGCTTGTAGATGATCAATAGGATATGGGATTATGGGATAAACTATGGAATTGGTGATAAGAGGGTTGATGATTGAAATTTGATAAATGATAATTGTTGATAATGTGAAAATAGTGACAAAGTAATGAGATAAATAGAGAAAATTCCATAATATCTTCAATCTTGTTTCTTTAGCATTAATTTTCCTGAATGGCATCAATTTCTTCACTTACAAACATGATTTGCCCATGTATTTATAGCCAAATAGTGGAGCCATAACAGACTATAATGGGACAAGACTATTTTATGAAAACTTGGGTTAGAAATTCAAGAGACATGAGAGATTGGGGCCATTCTCTAATTACATCTATGCATCAATGTTTTAATAAAATAAAAAAATTATTTTTTACTTGATGTGATGACAAGTGAAAATTTAATCTTTCTTTTATTTATCTTATTGGAAACATGAGGCATGACACACTATCTCTAACACCAACACCCCCCCTGAAAAAATTAGAGTACATCACATGCTTAATCATTAAGTAGAAAGTCTTAAAATAAGATGGAAAGGAATAACTTTCAAATTTTAGTAATGTCTACATAGGTAAATAGTCTTACAATAGGTGCCTCAAAAAAAGAAGAAGAAGAAAATTAATTATTAATAGGGAGGATGATCCTAGTTCTAACAAAAATTACAACATTTTCATTATTTGTGCTTGAACTTAAAATAGCAAAAGGATTTGTGTTAAAAAGCTTTGGAAAAATACTAAATTTTGTAGGATAGGAAGGTATAAAAGTGAATGTTGGCACATAATTTCCATTACAATATTTCTTACATTGAGTCTCTTTGACATCTTTTAAACACCACTTGTCAATAGAAGACTTCATCTTTAAGTAGACAGTAATGTTTTTACTCAAGAAAAAAATTTGCTTATGCACTATCTATTTAGAATAACTAATACTTTGTATATTAAAAGTAAAAGTATTCATAGAAGTTTTTAACTTCTTGGGTTCTTCATTATCATTTAATCATTCTTATCATTGATATTATCTTAATTATTCATCTATTTAGCTTCATACTATTTTTTATCCTCAACTTCAACATGTTTTTTTTCTTTTGCTTGATATCAACAAGTTTTTTTATGTGGATTTCTAGTTTTTTCTAGATGCACAACATCTTTTCATAAACTTAAAAAATTTATGCTTTTTCTTATTTCCTAGAAATATGAATCTTTTTGTTCTAGATATTCTTCTTGATTCCTCATTTTTGCAATTGCCTGCTGCTTCATAGTAAGAGAAAACTACATAACCAAGTTCATATTATTTTAGAAAAGAGTCTCAAATGCTAGATTCAATGGATCACTACATGAATCTTCTCTCAAGTATGTGTTGTGTTCATCGCCAAGCCATTGTAGATCTACTTGGCATACCAGAAGATTTTTTGAATGCTTCTTCCAGTTGATCACTTCTTGAATTGTTGCTATAACATTATGGTATTAACAATAGGAAATGAACCCTTGTCATCCTCAAATTGGATTTCAGTCAAATCCTTGAATGTGAGGGTTCTCTTAAACCCTATACTTGCTTGGCATCATCAAGAAGATCCAAGTCTCTAGAACATCATCCTAGATGCAATTGGTTGTTGAAACAATCCTTAAAAGCTTTGTGCTTTTTTTATCAAGAATAATTGTAGGTGTCCTTGCTCCACCCATAGAATGGCTTATACATTTGGGGTATTGTCACAATACAAATTTGTAGGGAGATCAACTTTGAATCCTAAGTGTGAGAAAAGTTTATTTAACTAGAGTATGTATTGGAGGCATTTAACTATGGCAATAAATTTTTCTTCAGAAATGGATAAGTTGATGGGTGATTGTTCCTTTGATTTCTAGTATATTATATTTCTTCCATGCATAATAAGAGCTCATGATGTGAATTTTATATTATCATTATATTATATTTCAAGAATAAAAAATGGCATGTTTCAAGAAATATTATATTTATTAAGACAAAGTTTAGTACAAATGATTTTTTCAAATAGCAAGAGAAATGAGACACATAAGATAAACATTAAACAAATGTCCTTCACAATGAAAAAATTTACAATAATTAGGAAAATTATAATATGTATTTGGTTGAATTTAAGTCTTTCTACCTAGTTATAATACTAATTTTGTTTTATAGTTAAGAAAATTGATTTCAACAAAAAAAATCTAAGAGAATTAAATGGTATGGAAATAGATTCCATACACTTAATGGAATTAAGAAGACTAGCAATTTCATTTTTAGCTCTATGAAAAATTGTTAGAAGATTAAATAACTGAACAAAACATTGAAATTTAGAATATTCTTTAGATTAACATCAAAATATAAAGTCTAGTCATGAATGATCAACATTACATGCTTATGTATAACTGACCCTATATCTATGGCATGTACACCACTGAAGCATTTTCTAGCTCAACAAGTAGAAAAAATGAGAATAATACTTGGTATGAATGACTTAAATATCATGCTTTTGCATCACATTATTTAACTATAAAATCAAAAATTTGATTATAAGGTAGGTAACTTAAAATTTGAATGAGCATATATTGTGATGTAAGATTAGCTACTAGTGACTTGTATACATTGTCAAAGAGAACAAAATCAAATATCTTGGTTTCATAATCATCACTAGAAGAAGATGCCAAAAATTTTTGTTCACAAACTTGTAAATTTTCATTTTAAGAATCAATATACATTTTTGCATTAATAGAAGATGTAAAAACTTTGACTTCAATTAAAGAACTTGAAAGTAATTTAGAATCTACATAGTAGAATTTTAAAGAGATCACATATGTTAGAGAAAAATAAAAGAGAAAGAAATAAAATCTTTTGGAGAAAAATTAGATCTAAAGAAGAAACATTAGATTCGAAGAAAAAAGATTAGATCTATAATTAAACATATGGCTCTTGATTTCCACTAGAATTGAATCTAGATTTCACATCCTAGGCTAATATAAGTTTGACAATGAAACACATTCTTCATTAGCTTAAGAATAAGTTTATAAATGATACTTTACAATAAATAACTTGCCTTGTAATTTTCTATTCAATTTCATATTTTATGGATGCCAACTCATTTCTTATATATTTAAGCATTTGAATTTATCACTCTTTAGGATGTATAACATTAGCATTTTTCTAATATCCTATTACGTGTATTGGGAAATCCATTTATAGAGATAAATAAGATTTATATGTTTTAAGGAGGTGATAGTCTCCTTAGCATATGCAACCTATTTATAAAATTTTTAGTAATTAACTTAATTAATGAATGCAGGCATTCCCATAGAATTATAATAAAATTTTTTAATAATAGTGTTCGTGATGCTAGGTAATGAATTATTAAAAGTTGCACACAAAAACAATTCTAGTCTTTAATTTAAGGAGAATTTCAAGTTTGTGCACTTATGGTATAAAAATCCCAACAAACTTCCCTTAAGATTAAGAACACAAACAAGAATGAATTCTTGTTGTATTTATACTTCCCCTTGGCATTAAGGGCATAAGCAACAACAATGAATTTAATATATTATTTTTACTCTACCTTGGCTTTAATATAAGTGTCATAATCAAAATGCCTACAAGTACTAAAATCCTTATTAACCATGAAAGTTAACTTAAACAATCAAATTCTCAAAAGATTTGTATATAGAAGTTGATTTATTTTAGATAAGCTACAAGAATGGTGGCTTAGATGGTTTGTACTTATGCAAAGAATATTAGATAATGAACCTATAAATAAAGGTTGCTACATCATTTTTCTAGGAAAGTCACTAAAAGAAAGACCAAAGAAGACATGGGAAAAAGAATTGAAGATGATTTTTAGAAACTACAAATGAATAAAAATCTAGCTCTTCATAGAGGCCAATGATGAAAAAGAACTCATGTAGCCAACCTTATTTTGTTACGATAGGATGATGATGACAACGACGATGAAAAGTTGTATATATAGGAGTTAACTAGCTAAAATAACATCATGAATAGCTAATGTAAAATTTTTTTGTATATACCAAAATACCTCTGAATACTGAACACATCCTCTTAGAGAGGTATCTGAATAGTTGGTAAGACATGAAATACACCTTTTTCACCCACACCACAAATTCAAAAAGCATGCAAATACAAGTTGATTATCTTAGAAACTCTACTAAGTTCTATTGAGTTATATAATGAAATACATGTTTGAAATAAAATACATATTACAATAGAAACACCTCATCTAATCCCCTTTACTTCTTCCTACATGTGATTTTTGCAAGTTTTAGAAGTTGGAAGGATATCTAGAAGGCCCAAAAGGCATCTTAGCAGAATGCATAGTCTTCACAGGAGATGTATAGGTGATGCTAGAGACATCTGCCAAGAAGTTTAGATGTCTCCCCCAAAATTCTAGAGACATATTGCATGTAGTAGAGACATCTTCTAAGTTTGAAAGACGTCTCTTCCAAAATTGTAAAGATGTCTCCCATTTAGTAGAGATGTCTTCTAAGTTCAAAATACGTCTCTATTACCAATGGTGTTTGATAAAAAGACATCTATTCCAACCCATAAATGATCCATATGGCTAGGGAAACTTTCGAAATTACCCATTCCAATTTGGGAAATAACTAAAATGTTGGAGAAAAAAAAATGAAAAGAGCTTGAGATCCTCAAGTTAAGTTGGAGAAAGGTCTCTAGGTTTCTTGTATTTGTTTTCTCAATAAATATTGGTGTTGTTTCATGCTTGTATGAGATAACATCAGATGAGCATCAAGTAAGTTGATGAAGTGTGGTAAGAGTGTTAAGAGAGCACATTGAGTGAGTGTAGTTCGGTATTGTAGCTCCAAGATCAATTGTGTGATGTATTGGAAAATGTTTCTTATATCTTGCTTCTATGTTTGGATCTCAATCCCTAGTTGTGGAAGAGATTTTAATTCAGTTATGTCTTGTATTGAGAACAATCATTGCATGGTTGTAGAGCCTCATGCTTTGCAGTATCATGTAAGTATTGAGAGAGTTTTGGACATTTTATGAATTGCGAATATTTATTTTAATAATTGAAGATAGCTAGTTTTCTCGTTTTCTAGCATATTGTTTGTGCTTTCATAATATTTGGATTTAGTGGGTTGGAAGGTTAGTTTACATTGGAGTAAACCTGTTCTAGCTTCTCATTGGTATTAAAGATTAGTGTTGATTGTACTTAAAATTGGTTGAGGATTTTGTCAAATTCAAATGACACTTAAGAAGAAATAGGTCCAAGTCCTGAACATACAGAGAGAGCATGAAGTCTATCTTTCAATTAATGGTTGCTTGGTTGGATGAAATTAGTGTAAAGGCAGATAGGAATGTAGGTCCCAACCATATTCAAACATACTAAGGTGATGAACATTCACGATTGGATGGTGATGAAGAAGTTTCATAGCTAAAGGAGGCTCACTTTGATATTAAATCACCTTTAAATACTAAATCCAAATATTATGAAAAGATAATTAATTTGCTAAAAACCAAGAAAACTAGATATATTCAATTATTCAAAAGAGAATATTACAACAGGATTCTCAAAAACCCAAAAAAACATCCAAAACCTCTCTAATCACTCAAACAATGCTATAGAGCATGAGGCTCTACAATCACACAATGGTTATTCTTAATGTAAGACACAATTGATAGAGAATCTCTTCCACAACTTGGAACTAAGATTTAAATCAGAGAAGTAAATAAAAAATAAGAACACATTCACACATATTGAACCTAGAGTTATAACCACACTTGCACTCTATCACACTCTTACTAAGCTCTCCTCAACTCAAGAACTCTCACTAAGACTTCTCCTTATTTTTTTTTCTATCTTACAAGCATGAAATACCAACATATTTATTAAGAAAACAAGATAAAAATCTAGAGAAATCTACCACATGCTCAACTTATAGTTTCCATGTTATTTCTATCTTTTCCCACCTTCTTCTAGCTATTTTTCAACTTAGAATGGTTAATTCTAGAAGTTTCTTGACCATACAAGTTGTCTCTAGCCTCCTTAGGTCATCTCCTATAAAATCCCAACATTCAGAAGAGACATGTACTATTTTTAAGAGACATCTCCTCCATGGGTGAGGCATCCCCTTTGTCACAAGACATCCTTTGTTGGGGAGATGTCTTCCTTGAGATGTCCCCTCTCAACCTAAGATGCCTCATGTCAAGCTCAAGATGTCTTCTATGAAGACTCAACTCCTAAGTAAGATGTCTTCTTATCCTCCAAGGCATCTTCACACAGCTAGAAACCTATAAAAACACACATGTGGAGAAGATTAAGGGAATCAGAAGAGCCATCTATCATAACCTACAATTTGCATAAATTTAATTATTAATTCTTTAATGATGTTAGATGTGTTTTACTAGATTAGCTTATTATTATCACTATTATTATTATTTTGGTTGTTGTTAGTTTCCTATATAAATGAATGCAATATCTTAACTATGGTATTTTGTTAATTTTTTGTATCCTTTATTTTACTACTATTGAAGCTTAGTCATAGATATCCTGAATATTTTATGATTAAATGTTGAAATCTAATTACCCCTGGAAGTTTTTCTTTTTGTTGGTTATCATGCCTTTATAAGTATTTAATTATGCATATTTTATTCTTTATGCACATTTAGTTATTTACATTCAACCTTTATTATGCACATTCAGTTATGCACATTTGTACTTTATTATGTATATTTAATTATGCATCTTTTATTTTATTATGCATATGCCATTATATAATACTCTATTCATAGAGAAATTTTTAACCCTAATCCTACCCAAAAAAAAAATAAAAATCCCTTATTACCTTTTGTCATTAAACTAGAATTTGAAGCTTATTTGTAATGAAAATTAAATATTGCATAAATCATCCTTATTAAGGAAGTACCTTAGGATAATGTCTTACCCAAAATCTAACCTTACAAGTATGTTCGGGACATTCAAAAACATAGATTTTGATCCTTGGCTCATTAAAATCGAAGTTATGGTTTTCAAGATATCACATTTTCTAGTTTGCTAAAATATTGTAAAAGTTTTGGCATTTGAATTAGTTGATCATGATAAGTAATACGTAGATAAGATTTTAGCATACAATTAGGTAAATCACTTGATAAGGATATTATAGGTTTAAACGAAATTTGATTTGGAGTCTTAGTGTGCATGTTACAAGAGTTTGAGTGAGAAAAAGAGGAAAAGAACTTATAAAAATTATTTATCTTTAAAAATATTTCTAAATTAAAAAGTAAAACAAAAAAAATGGTTTCATGATATGAGGTGATTAAGAAAGTAAACATGATGAAACAAAATATATAAGCTTAAGCTTTTATAAATGTTATATAACTTGTATATATTTTGCATCATTGCTTCATCTATGCATTTTCTCTACACCAACTTTCTCTCTTTGTTGCTTGTTTTCCGTTGCTTTTTTTTTTCCCCTGTTTGTTTTGCAACTACTATTTTTTCAAAATTGTGTTACATCATATTTATCCTAAAAGACGTTTTTTATCCTTTCTTTTATTTTGAAGGTGATTTGAGCCTAGTTTCTTCTATTCTTCCCCTTATAAATAGGCTTAGGCCTTAGATGCATCACATCATAGTTTGTAGAAGGGTTTTGGGTATGACGAGTTAAGTAAAGCAAAGACAAATTGAGAATGTTAGGAAGAAAAGAAAGATGCTAGGAAGATTCTGGGAGCTTTTCCAACATAAGTAAGAAACATTATTTTAATTTTCTTTTCATATGGTTGTGATATTTTGTTATGGGTTTTTTGTTCCTTCTTGAAACACCTCAAGGAGAATTCATGTTGTAAAAAAAGCTTGATAGCGAAGATTTTCACTATAATTCGATGGTGATCTAAAGGTAGAAATAATTGCCTTATTTTCTCACCAAAAATCCTACCTTGTAATCTTGTTTTGGCAAAATTTTAGGCATTTCTAATATGTAAAAGTGAGGTTTGCAACCCACATGTTGTGAATACCATTTATGTTAGCATGTGAAGGCCAAAATGCTTCATACGCTGCAAATAATTGGCCCTTTTTCACCACATGCTGCACATTCTAGCCCCACATGTTGTGGCAGCGCGTGGTACTTAGGTCCTTGACCCATATGCTACACTTTTGGTACAACTTATAATGCTCCAATTAGTGTATAGAATTATAACAGATGCTAGCACAATAGAATTGAAGCTTATTTATACCAAATTGAGGATCATTTTTTGGATTTTTTGGTAGAAATTTGTAGTACACATGTAGCCAAGAGATCACATATCAACAACATAGCAACATTTACAGTGATAGAATGGGAGCTTTTTGTAGCCATTTCTCAGTGTAGATTAGGCAAGAGATCAACATAGATTAAGTGCAAAACACATTCTACCATCCGCGCTAGATTCTAAGAATATTTTTTGCATTTTTAGGCTTGTAAAGCCTACTAATATGTATCTTCTTAATCCATCGTTGCCAACATTTTCACAATATTTATTATAAAGTTTACAATGTTTTCTTGTTTCAACATATTTCTTAGCTCTATATTCCTCTTTCTACACTATACGTTGCATTTAAATATTTTTCTACCTTTATTTTTACAATGCATGGTAATAGATTTCTTAAGTTCTTAGATGATTAGCCAAACTATTTAAGATGCTCTGGATCTTTTTGAGGCTCATGAATCCTTAAGTTAAACTATTTTGTTCAAAATCTATTGATCTTCTAGCATAGATTTTTTCTATCACAACACTCATCTTTGCTTTCTACTTTTCTTCTATGATTTTGATTATTATGTTGATATTCTATCATATTTTTGTCAATTTAGGCTTGGTTTTGGTATTTTAATTATGTTTGGCCCCCTTTTTCTATCTTTTGGTAAATTTCTAAAATTGTGAGAACTTTGCCCAACCTCCTATGAATATTTTGGAACTGCTCATGACATAAGCATGATTTTGTGAGAATTTTTGGCTACCATAGATTTGGCTATTTTGGAAATCATTTGGATTTTCAAATAAAATAATAATATTTGTGTGACAATTTGTGCTTAGTTGGTAGTGTGATTTGTGAATCTTTTAGATGCCCTAATCCACATGCAAGAGTAGAGTGTTCTTTAGTGGAACCCACCCCAGAGGAACAAGGTTGTTAGATGGATTTCCTACTTTGAATTTTAATTTGTAAGTCTATATGTAAGGCTATTGATTTAGCCAAGATCATGACACTAAGTAGTTGAGTCTAGTGGGGTTGCAGTGAGGCATAGTCAAGATCTATCCTTTTGATGATACATGTGCCTTAGCTATTAAAGATGTTAGTAGTGAGGTTATTGCCTAGACTTAGCCATGAGATACTTGTTTAGGATCATAAGGATAATTTGATGATAGTAGTGAGGTTATTCCAAGAGTTGTCAATGAGTTCCTTTGGCAATGAGGATAACCAAGGCCTAGCCTTCAAAGATGCTTGAATAAAATATACATTCTTTGGATTTTTGTTGGACAAATTTGTGATATTAGGATAATCTGAAAATAATGGTGAGGTCATTCCAAGACCTGATGGTTCTTATTGATAGTAAGGATAACCAAGACCTAGCCTTTGGAGATTCTTGGATAAAATATTCTTTTAGATTTTTGGATTTGTTTTAAAATTTTGGAAATTTTGTGGCATTTTTGGACTTAAAACACTTTTTCATATTTTATTAGAAACCTTTGTCTAGCCCGTAACCTAAGACCTTTGGACTTGAACCTTTATTCTCCATGAAGAGGGAAATACAATGATCTTTCTTATTTGAGGGATTTTGACTCCTCTTTCATTTGGATGTAGAAAGCCCAAAGTAGGCAAAGAATCATTGAAAGAGAAACATGGGACAAAAGGTGGATCAATTCTATACAACATGGACCTTATAAACTTGAAAAATAATTTTTGTATATTTTGTATTTTTGAAAAATAAAAACCTTGTACACCTTTTGGATATTTGAGCCATGTATCTATTTTAGGATTGTGAGATTGCAAGGAATATTTTTCATTTTAGCATGTTCAATATGGTTAGGAAATTTAATATCATTCATTATATATTAATATTTTATTATTTAATTTCGTAAACTTAAAACATGGATAACTTTATTTCTAGATGTTCAATTCAGGTAAAATAAGTGTTGTTAGGATTATTATTTTACGTAGCATTTTATGATGCACCAAGTGAAATTTTTTAACCTTTGCTTTTTTGTGGCTATGTAAAATTCCATTTTTCATTAAACAAATTCTATTGAATTATAAATGTAAGTATTATAAAATTTTGTTGCACTATATTGATTTACTATATTTATGCTTCTAATAAATAATTTTTATTTATTTTTTCACTTCCTTTTAAGTTTGTAAATCATAAAGCGCAAGCACCGTCCGACCGTAAAGACGAAACGAGAAAAGCGCAGCGGAAAAGGAGGGTGCAACCCCAAGGTTAAATCTAGATCCTTTGGATTTCATAACATCTTTATTAGTTATTTATAGGATATTTTATAGATAATTACTAGAGGTGTTACAATATCCCTATATTAACAGTCATGTGGAAAGAATGATGAGAAAGGACAATTTAGCTATGAGAGTGTAGGAATCGATCAACTAAGGATTCCAATGAAAGGGAATCCTATTCCTTAGATGAGAATTCTAAGAGCTTCATTACTAGCCACTACTTCTTCCCATGGTACGGTTGTCGAGGAAGATGAAGTGAGGCTTGCTAGAATATTTTGTAATGTTGTAAGACTCCTATACATTTAGTTGAAGAATTTTGATGGTCTGGATGGTACCAATGCTTTTTTTAAGTTGGCTAAAGGCACTTGAAAAGTATTTTGAGTTGGAAGAGATACCAAATCATTGAAGGGTACCTATCACTAAATCTAGATTAGAAGGAATAACTTCTACTTGATGGAAAATGAGTCCCAAGGTAATAAAAGATAAAATGGTCAACCCATCAGAGATTGGGATCTAATGAAATACATGTTAAGAAGAAAATTTGAACAGTCTAGTTAGAGGTAAGCAAAAATTATGAAGTTGAAATTTCTTAGGTATGATGACAAAAATGTTAAGGATTTCTATATCAAATTTTGGGATCTAGTCCATCAAGATAAGGTATATTGGGAGAAGTATGAACAAGCTTCAATCATTGTATAAGGTCTCAAAATGATGTATCAATAGGAGTTGTCATTTTATGAGTCATAAACTCTCAATGAGGCTTAAGATTTAACACTCAAGGAAAAAAAACTAAATAGATACAGAAATAGGAGAAAATAAACTTCCAATGGGAAGGATAAGGGGTCCAAGTCAAAGAAGGGATCCAAGTCCAAATATAAAGATAAATATGGTAGCCATGACAAGAAGACTAAGAAGAGTGATGATAAGGGTAAATCCAAGAAGGACAAAGGCAATGGTAAAGGTAGTAGCTCATCAAAGATCTAATGCTTTAAGTGTGGAGAATGGGGATACAAGTAATGAAAATGTTCACTTCACAAGGTAGCTAAGGGTAAAGATGTGTGCAAAACATGGAGGTGGGGGAGACATCAAGGTAAGCTCTTCAAAGAGGTAACCCTAATGCTTCCAAGATTAAGGAGGTTTCTAAATTAAATTCTTGTGCATTCATGGTGATGAGACACAATATCGAATGCACTGCGATATCACGTCGTCCCTTGCGATATCGCATACGTGATATCATGGTCCACCGCCAAATCTATAAATAAGAGGTGACACTCCCCTCATTTCTCATCCTAGGCTAAAAGTAGGGAAACTCTGGTAGTTTGATCAC
>MNCI01009211.1:295388-349228 GCA_015680685.1 Gnetum montanum | reverse complement strand
AATGTGTACGGCTAATCAAGGAATCAGCTGCTCATCACGTTTAGTGTCTCTCACCCTCAACTCCTAGAATGCGGGATGAGTACGACTTGATTACGAGCATCTATGGATGTGTACAACTAGTCAAGGAATCAGCTGCTCATCACGTTTAGGTTAGTTAAGTGCCTCAGTACGATCACTTCGAGCATGTGCGTTACGTGTGGTGATCCTAGTAACAATTAGCATTTGGTAGCCACAGTTGCATAGTTCAGGGTGTGTACGGTAAGTGGGAATGGATGTTGACACTAGTTAATTTAGACTTAGTCCTTAGTTAGAGTTAGTTAGCTCTCTCAACCCTTCGCCTCAATAGCATAGGATAAAAATAGAAAAGCTATAACAATCATATACCTCGGACTTACTTAACCATACACCGTGACAACAACAAGTAAGTCTAGGAAGACAACGAATGATTAACCCCAAGTGTTTCATGGGGCATTTAGGCATTTAGTCTACGGAGTTCAACCAGATCACGTGTGCTACGCTCATTTCGTATGGTTGAGTGTAGGGGTACCTCGCCACTCATCACATGGGAAATGTGAATAGAGGAGACAATCTTGATAGAAAGTTGTTATTTTGGATTTTGGCTAGATGTTTACATAAGGGGAAATAGATTTATGCTTTGATTAATGGTGGAGCCCAAGAAAATGTTATGTCTTCTAGGATAGTTTCTAGATTGTGTTTAGTAACTCATCCTCATCTTAGACCCTACAAGGTGCATTAGTTATTTAGAGATTTTTCTCAAGAGGTGAGGGAACAATATACCTTGAAATTTAAAATTAAAAGTTTTTATAATGATGTGAAGTGTGATACACTTTTAATTAATTATGCTAATGTAATTATTGGTAGACCTTGGGATTTTGACAATGATGCTACATTTGATCAAGCAAGAAATGTATGAAGTTTAGCTACATCTGATGGAATTCATGAGTTGATTCCCATGACAACTAAATAAGTAAGGTAGCAAAGATTAATTAATGCTTCCATAATCCTTCTAGGAGAGAAAATATATTAAGAAACATGATGAGGCTAGTTTTAATTTTGTTGTTATATCAATAGTTGCTTCTAACTATGATGATGTGCAAGTAGAATTTTCTATAGTTGTGCTATGTTTA
Organism: Gnetum montanum; assembly: GCA_015680685.1. Classification (NCBI taxonomy): domain Eukaryota; kingdom Viridiplantae; phylum Streptophyta; class Gnetopsida; order Gnetales; family Gnetaceae; genus Gnetum; species Gnetum montanum. Next base: position 348,080 of record MNCI01009211.1, on the reverse strand, counting down.
AAGGAGCAATTTCCCAAGGTGTTCAAGGGGAAATTAGATGGATTGCCATTAATGATAAATGTACAACATTAGATTAACTTCATCATTGGTGCTACCATTCCAAACGAGAGGGCTTACTAGATGACATTGAATTAGCAAGCAGAATTAGGAAGGCAAGTAGAGGAGTTTCTCGCAAATGGCTTCATGAGCAAATCCATTTCACTTTATGTAGTTCTAGCAGTGCTTGTGTCAAAGAAGGACAATTATGAATGAAGGATATGCATCAATTCCACAGTAATGAATAGGATAATAGTGAGATAGATTTCCTATTTAAAGGATGGCTCATATCCTTAATGTCCTTACTAATGCTAAATTTTTTAGCAAAATTCATTTGAAGAGTGGTTATCATCAAATTAGAATTAGGCCTAGTAATGAATAGAAGNGTGCATTCATGAGTCCAAATGGCATCATCAACCACTCAAAAAATCCNATTTCTAAAAATCACATTTAGATGAAAGCTACTAAGGTGACAGCTATGAGAGATTAGTTAACTCCTAAAAATGTTGGGGATATAAGATCATTCCTTAGTTTAGCAAGTTTTTATCCAAGGTTCATAAAAAATTTTAGTGATATTTCTTAGCCTATGTTTTCTTTGTTAAAGAAAAATAAAGGTTGAGGTGGGATAATGAAACCCAAAGGAGCTTTAACTTGTTGAAATTAAAGATTACCAATGAACTAGTGCTAACAATTCTAGAATTTTAAAAGCTTTTTTAGGTGGAGGTGGATGCAAGTGAACTTGTCATTGGTGGGGTGCTTTTACAAGAAGGTATGCTTTTTCCTTTATTTTTTTGAAACTTAAATGAGTCAAGGAAGAAATATAGAATATAAGAGAAGGAGTTGTATGTAATTATTCAAGCAATCAAGCATTGGAGGCATCACATATTTCTCAAGGAGTTCACTTTGATGACAAACTAAAAAGTACTACAATTTCTAAATTTTTAAAAGAAGTTGAGTGAAAAGCACATTGAATGGGTTTCACAATTACAGGAGTTTAATTTTATGTTGAAACACAAAAGTAGAAAAGCCAATATAGTGGTTGATACATTGTCTAGGATACATGTGATTAATTTCAATGCACCCCATGTGGAAGGTATTGGTAATTTTGCTAAATTGTATGAACATGATTGTGATTTTGGCGAAGTTTGGAAAAGCCTCAAGGATTCATTATTAAGTAGGATAGATCAATGAAGGGACTATCATATTTAATATGAACTTTATTCAAGGATGGAAAGGGATGTGTTTCTAATTGTTATTTTAGAAAGAAGATTCTTTTTTAAAAAGCATTGTAGTGGCATGGTAGGTCACATGGGTAGGGATAAAACATTGGAACTTGTGGGTAAGCAATATTTTTGGCCTAGTATGACAACTAAATTTTCAAAAGTTGTAAAGGAGTGTTTGACTCGTCAGAAGTTCAAAGGAGGTAAATAAGTTAATGGATATTATATACCTTTTTCAATTCCCAAGGGTCCATGGGAAAGCATGTTAATGTTTTTTGTGAGTGGTATTCCAAAGACCAAAAGTGAGAATAAGTTCTCCAAAATGGAATACTTCATTCCATGCAAAAAGATGAGTGATGCTTCTCATGTGGAAAATTTACTTTTCTAGCATATTTTGAAGTTGGATGGAATTCCTTTGAATATTATTAGTTACAAAAACTCTAAGTTTGCAAGTCACTTTTGGAGATCCCTTTGGAAAATTTCAGAAAAAAAATTGAATTTTTCTAGTGCATATCATCCATAATCTAATGGCCAAATAGAGGTGGTAAATAAATCTTTACTTAATATTTTAAGGTGTTTGTGAGATGGATAGCCATATAGGTGGAAAAACTTGTTATGTTATGCTAAGTTTTTGTATAATAATGCTTTTCATGTTACCATTGGTAAAAGCCCATTTGAGGTAAACTATGGCTTTTGTCCAAACATGGTGAACATTTTAAAGAGATTTGATGGTGAAGCTTAACTTAGTGCTAATTTTGTCAAAGAGATGAGGAATCTCCATGCATAAGTAAAATAAAATCTTAAGAAGAAGGCTACAAAAAATTTCTCAAGAGGGATGAGGGTAAATGAAAGCCAAATTTTTCTATAGGAGACTTGGTTTGGTTGCACTTGAAGAAGAAGAGGTTAAAAGGTGAGGTATTTTAAAATTAAGACCAAAATTAATCATAATGCCTTTAATATTTACTTGCAAAAAAAGAAGAAGCTGAAAGTAAAGAAGATGAGGTCTTTTAAAATTAAGACCAAAATTAATGATAATGCCTTTAATGTTGACTTGCGAAATGATGTTAGCTTGTCTTTTGTATTTAATGTTTTAGATCTTATGCACTATCATGGATTGGTTGATGAGGAAACCATATAGGATAACATTGATAAGTTGAAGTGGGCTAATGATCAATCTAGGACTTCAATGGAGAGGAAGGAAATTGTACTCAAGTAGAGGGAAGCTTCAAGTACTCAAGGAGTGATGAGGCATGAGTACTTGATCCATTGGAAGGTTTAGTCCACTAGTGATGCTGTATGAATCCATGAGATCAAACTTCATGAGTGGAGGATCACTTCTACCCTTGATTTCTTGTCCATATATGTTTACTTTTGGAATGTTGGGAGAGCTCGTATAGGGATAATTCTTTCAATCCTCTTTTCTTCTTCCTACAAGTAATTTTTGTAAGTTTCAAAAGCTGGAAGGATATCTAGGAGGCCTAAAAGATTTCTTGATAGAATGAAAAGTCTTTACAGAAGATATTTGGATGATGCTAGAGATGCCTACCAAGAAATGGAAATGTGTCTTTTGAAACTAAGATGCCTTAGGTGAAACATCTACCTTGGGCTAGAGACATCTACCATGTTTAAAAGATATCTCTTCTGCTAGTGGTGTTTTACATAGAGATGTCTATTCCAAGATAGAGATGAACCATATAGCCAAGAAAACTTCCAAAATTATCCATTCCAATTCGAGAAAGAGATAAAAAATTAGAGAAAAAGATGGAAGTATTCTTAGATAATCAAGTTGAGTTAGAGAAAGGCTTCTAGGTTTCTTATGTTGGGTTTATCAATAGATATTAGTGTTTTTAAATGCTTATATGAGATGAGATGAGATGAACATCAGGTAAGTTAATGAAGTGTGACAAAAGTGTCAAGAGAACATATTAAGGTAGTGTAGGTTGAAGCTCCAAGATCAATTGTGTGATGTATTAGCCTATGTGTTCTTGTGTCTTACTTCTATGTTTTGATCTTAGTCCCAGTTTATGGGAGAGATTCTCATTCAGTTGTATCTTGCATTGTGAACGATCATTATGTGGTTGTAGAGCCTTATGTTTTGCAACATAATTTGAGTGCTAAAAGAGTTTTGGATGTTTTTTGGATTAAAAAATCCTATTGTAATCTTCATTTCAACAATTGAAGATAGCTAGTTTTCTCATTTTTGAGCACATTATTTGTTCTTTCATAATATTTAGATTTAGTGGGTTGGAAGGTTATTTTACATTGGGCTAAACCTACTCCACATATTGACACATAATATACAGTCTCAATATCTAAGAATACTTGGCTTTAGATCACTCCAAAGATTTATGAATATTCAAAAATCTTACAAAGCTAGATGCCTATGCAACCTATTTGTCATCTCCTCTTAAGAACAAATAAGCACCCCCTTACTATCGTGTTGGAAAAATATAATTATCAAGAGGAATCAACCACAATGCTTTCTTAACTTTCAATGTAGTTAAAAGAGCCAAATTACATCATAGAAACATAAATTCATAAATTTTTTCTTGAATATTTAAACATTCCTAATAAAAATTATTTTTAAAAACATTTTAATTGTCAAATATAGTTAAGTTGTGAGTTGCATCGAGCTTATAATTAGCTTACTATAATAGGTTACAAATCACATTCTATGAGTAATATTTTGGGAAAAATTCCTTAAAAATGCATTCTTAATGCATTGGGGTTGCAAGTTACATTTCATTCACAATCTCAAAGTGTGAGCTAAATGAAAGCTATAATTTCTTGAAATTTGTTTCAACATAGAATCTAGAAAATTTAAGTTTATCAATATAAATGAAATTGTACTTTGAGTTGTTTTGTAAGATCTTTTTAAATTAAGAGGTGTGGATTGATCACATGAGCTCTTTTTATCCATAATTCATTTGAATGATAATGTGTTAGCCTAATGATAAGACTCTTGATTTAAAATCTTGAAGTTATGGGTTTAATTTTGATAGGAAATGCTAAGTTCTAAAGTTCTAATTGGACATTTATCTTGGAGTGTACCTATATTAAAATTATTTTAGGATTCCAATACTTCATTCTACTAAGCATTGCTATGGGTATAATGCTAAAGTTCTTAGAATGCTCTTTGACTTGGAACAAGAAAATTAGAGTTTATTTCAAAGGAAAAATGACAAAATGTCTTTAAACTTGATGGTGATCTTTGAACTTCTAAATTGGTTGGCATTGCTAAAGAAAACTTGCAAAAACAAGATATATATTGTAAGAATTGCTAGACTCCGATGAAGATAAATTGATGGAGATGGTAGCTAAATTCTAAAGTAGTATTGAAGCTATTGGATGATGAATGAAGAATATATTGAAATGGATAGATTGTAGAGAATTATAAATTGAAGAGAGAATGCGTAAGAGAAGTTGTAGAATAAGATATGAGGAATTGATGAAAAACTCATGTAGCTATTTTATTATAGTCAAAACTTGTTATTACATTCATATGTGGCCTTACAATTTATAGAAAATAAATTGGGCCATGCTTGGGAAATTTGAGGAGACATTTCCTATTAAGAAATTAATGTAATTTATGTAAAATAAAGTTGGGTTGGAGCAAAAATAGATTAAATTTACCCATCAACTTAAATAAATAAATAAAAATACTTTGTCTCTATAGAATTTTGTCTTCTTGTAGGTAGATGCATTAGACACTATTGACAACACATAAAACACATTTTAGTTTTCTTCTCATTGATGAACTTATAGGTATTTTCAAAACTTCTGGCTAACATGACAACCAACTAAAGTGTAATTCATGTGTTAATATGAGGATAAATTTATCATTCTTCTTATCATTGAAAATTTTGATGATAATCATGTTTCTTATTCAAATCAAATCTTGAAAAGTTTCCTACTTCTTACCTTGCTAAATTTGTAAAGAAAGGACAAAATATTCAATTCCCTTTAGCAAGCTATAGTCTAAAAAAATTTTGTGGATTGAACTCATAACTTGTTAAGAAGTACCCATAATTAAAATGAGCCTTCTTAAAACACATTTGAAATTCCCATTAAACTTTGTTGGTTGAACTTGTGACCTTGGTTGGATTATACTAAATTACTCTTAAATAATTTAGTAGGAAGAAAAGAGTCATCATGTGATTTTAGCTTCACAAAACTTACAACTAGTTTTCTTGATGATAATCGAATTTAACTTCTTAAATGTATCTGGTATTATGAGAGCTCATTATTGTACTGATTATTCATAAGCTCAAACAATGATGTATTAACCTAGAAGTAAGATGTTGGTTTGAAAGCTCCAAGTCATAGACTTGATTTTGGTGGGCAATGCTAAGTTATAAAATTTTTCTTGAACTATATATCTTGGGATGTAGAATTGAAATTTGTCTTTATGAATCCACTCTACAAAATAGTTGATGTGGAAGAAGAGAAAATGAATGCTTAGTACTTCTTAAAAGCTCCTAATGTATCTTGTAGAATCATATAGCCTTTATTTGTAGAACCGTTTTTTTCTTCTACAAATCTATTCCATATAATGAGTTTATGTGGCTTGTAAAACCATTTGGAAGATTGATCTTAGAATTAAATTTTGGTTGTACAAAGCTCACCTTCTCTTTGAAGCTAATTATAAAAGCTACTCTAAATCAATTATATTCTCTTAGGATACCATTTCTTTAAAATAAGCTTTTCTTACTCAACTTTTGTAGCACATGGGATTTACCCATAAAGCTAATCTTTAAAACTTACAAAAGTCTCATCTTAAGATCATGTTAAGCTAATCTTTGTTCTCAACCAGCTGATGTGGATTACAAAGTTATTTCAAGACTAGCTTATAGAGCTAATTTGTAGAACCACTTCTTAGTTCTACTAACCTCTTCAAATTCTACAAGTTGACATGGTAGTAGAATTAATTAATCTCTTAATTGTAAAATATCATTTTTACTTCATAATCAATAAAGCTATTGTGGTTTGCAGAACCATTTTGAAAGCTCTTTATAGAACCAATATTTGGTTCTACAAACTTGCTCTAACTCTATGAGCTAACATGAAGAAATAAAATTAGCTTTCCTTTGCAAGATTAAACTTTGTTCTCCAAATTTTATTTCTATAATCTTTAAAGTTATAAATTTCCAACCAATAATCTATGATAAATTATTTGTGCTAATGTTGATCCTATTACAAGCTAAGACTGATTTTTTTAACTCCATGAATCTATTTCTACTAGTTTGTAACTTAACTAAGAAGTCTAAAGCATAATGTTTTAAATTAGATTATGCCCTCATTGAAACACCGTGAAAATTGCGAGTCGGCCTCAGGCAAAGATTCGCAATTCAGATGAGGGTACATGTCAGAATCTCAGAAGAGCAAATAAGACAGAGCAAGACCAAGAGGCACGTAGTATCAAGTCTTCGGCTTCCTGTGCAGATTCCTAATCTTTCTATGCTTTCTCTGTTTACGCTATATCACGCGACATAGCGTAATAGCGCTTACCGTGATTCTGTTTAGACATAATCCGGCCTCAGAAGGCTATTTACTTCGGCACGAGTAGAGGCTTGAGTAGTGTAACATGCGACTTCTCGCATATTTTGCTAAGGCTTTTGTTTAAGGCCAGGTTTACGCTCTGTTACGCATGGCAGCGTAATGAGCTCCAAAACAGTCAAAGGCAAAGTCTAAGGAAGTGCAACAGATCAACCCTTTTCTCTTGGCATGCAGATTGCTCATCATACACTCATTACGCAATGTAGCGTATCACAGCGTATTGCATCGCCTAGCTAGACATTGTTTACGCTTAACTATGCGTGGCTGCGTAAGAGAGCGTAAAACAGCTTGAATCCATTGTTTCCATATTAGGTTATGCTCATGCACGCAACGCAACGTGAATGAGCGTAATATAACCTAAAGACAGTTGAAACATGCCTGACGCGCATCTGTTCTTCACACGCACAATACGCAACCGAGTGTATTGTGCGTGATAACAAGGTTCGACACAAAAAGGGTCAGGTCAACAGTACCCTAAATGTCCAGGGTACACTTCATCAGGATTGCACCTTTTCTACAAGACGTCGCGGCCTATAAATACCCCAGTTGACAAAGATACAGGGGTTGGCAAATCAAAGAGGCAAGGACATTTTTCTGAGCACCGGAGCATTTATCACTTTGAGCAGAGACAAAGAGAGAGAGCAGTACTTTGGAAACTGTGGACAGCATTACCTTTCGGTAGAAACAGAGCACAGTTCACTTTGAGCATCGACAACAAGAGTAATTGTTCTTTTGTGGAAGACACAACTTTCTCCATCAGTAATCATTGGCAGTCCTAAACAGAAACTACCTAAGGTGAAAGAAGCAGATCAAAGATCGTGAGATCATCTTGCATGGTTTGTAGACTCTATTGGTCAGAAACAGTTGATTGATAGGCGTCCGAGCTTGACCTTCCTTGCATCCCAGCTTTGGCCCACGAGGTAGATCGGACTTCTGTTTGGACAGTCTTCTTATTGTTGTGTGCTTGCTTTACATCAAGTAATCGGGGTCTCCCCAGTGTAACGTGATATACAAAATATACATTTTTTAAGTCAAAGCGTAGATCTTGAAACTACGTGTTTCTCTTGTGTTAGCCTCCTCTTATCGTGTTTAGCGTTATCATCGTTACAATTCATCTACGTTGTTTTCCCCTCATTTTGCGATTCCTCGAATCAAATCGATCCACGGGATATTTCACAATCTCCATCATTTTACTGATTAGTAAGTCCTTGTCTGATCAATAAGACCGTTCAGGGCGCTGCAGATTCGTTTTTCCAGCATAGCCCTCACACGGATCCGTGGCTAAAACTGTGTACACGGGATTGTGTTTGGTATTTTCCAGCTGCCGGCATTTTCCGTCGTCACAGTTTTCTGGCGCTAGAAGGAGGGCCTCTTAGGTTCCGATCCGCCTTTTTCAGGTAGCCCTGTTAACAATCTATACCCAAAATTGTAAATGTAATACCTCCAGGGAAGCTTACGATAAATCGTGTGGTGTAGATCGGTCTCAACAACGATTCCCTTGGAATCCTACAGGGTAGAAAGCCTATTTGTGATCTTATTGCCAGCCATCTTTAGATCCCGTTATCAGTCATCATCAAATCTCATTGATCAATGAATTCCTTTTACACGACCACAACTGCCATGGTCCCTGCTAATTTGGGTGCCACATCTGTGAACCCTATTTCGGTCACTAGACCAGCTCCTGGCGCAGTAGGATCTCAAGGACCATCGCGCCGATCATTGAGACTTTAGGGAAAAGAGCCCATCTTCATAGTCATAACCCCTGAAGAATAAAACTTTATCTATGTTAAGATCCATGCGAAGCTGGCTCTCAACTGGGCCGAAGTCGAAGCGAAACGAAACTTTGAGGTGATCCACCAAGGGGGCCATGATTTCAAACCAATAGCTTATGACATCATTCCTTTGACCGAACATCAACATGAACTTATCACACAGTTGGTCATGGCTAACAGCCAGGCTCCACAGGCTATGGTGGAACCCCAGGGTGGGGAGGAAGAAGATGATGAGTTTGCGGCCCAGTCTGAACATTCATTCCATACTCTGAGCCCCCATACTTACGTTAATCCATCATTTCCACTCAATGGAGACGCCGCCTCTCTTAACCTAGCCATGACCATGCAGATGCACATCCCCGTCCTTCCGCAGGCCACCATGTAGCCGTCTGGGCTGCAAGTACAAATACCTCATAATAACATGGGGGCGGTTTCGTCACCGTGAATACTTAGCATCCCAGTTGTGGTCCCGGAGACCACCGCATCCCATTTCATCCCTCAGATACAACCTCACAACATATCCACAACGTGCCCAGTGCAGACCTTGTCGCTCCTGCCCCCTCCAACTCAACAAATTACTACAGCTGTTCAGCCACAAATTTTTGTCCAACAGCCACCCGCAAGTCAGTGGGCCAACCCAGCGACGCAACATACCCAGTCTGTGGTGTATGGCGTGCAACCCCCGGTTGCACCTGCAACGCATGTTCCATAGGTGGTCCCGCAGTATCCTCATCCTTATCTTGCGCAGCAAGAGGCAGCTAACCCCTCTTCGCAAACCAGTGGGTGGTGGTCTTCAGAGGCCCCCCTGCCTGCTGGGATCCCCACCCCGCCAGCTGCCAGCCAACCTCTTCCTTCGTTTCCATTTCCTGGCACTGCCCTCCCAGTCCAGCCTCCTATGCCTTCTGCACAGACACCTCCGTCAACAGGCCTGGACCAGGCCTTCCAGCTTATACAGATTCTCACCGAGGAGGTTCGACGCCTCAAAGCCGCCGATTCTGATACCATTCAGATCATGGACTTTTACCAAGATGATCCGATTAGTCCAGCGGTCCCTATGCTGTCATTGCCGCTAGGGATGTCCCTACCTCATTTTACCAAGTACAATGGGGAGGGAGATCCCAATGCTCATTTGGTCACATTTAGGTCCGAGTCCTTGCTGTTGCAACATTGGTCACACACGATCATCCAAGTCTTTGTAATGTCTCTAATAGGGAAAGCTTTGGATTGGTACCGAGCCCTCCCATGCTCTTCCATCTCAACCTTGGAAGAGCTGTTGACCCAATTTGTGACCCGCTTCAAATACAACTTGAAACCGGAAGTCACATTGGATCAGCTCATGGGGGTGAAAAAAGACCCGCTCGAGCCCGTCCAAAAGTTCATACAGCGCTGGAATGCTACTTTGAATGAGATCCGTGAGCCGATCGCAGACTCACATCTGCTGACTATATTCAAAGAAGCAGTCAACGACTTTATTAAGTCAAAGCTGTATTATCTCTCCCCCAACTCCCTACACCAGGCTTTCGCTCAAGTTAGAAGCATCCAAGATGCTGCGGAGGCCAACAAAGACCCGGCGTATGTCGCCTACAGGAACTCACACAGCAAGAACAAAGACAAAGGTAAAGCAGCGACAATGAAAGTAGCTGCGATGACTGAGGGTACAAAGACTAAGAACAAAAAGGCACCGACGGTGCCTCCTGAGACCACGGCTGGTGCAAGCACCAGCTAAGACACAACTGCCCCTGAAGGCCCCCCCAACCAAAGCCAAACTTTGAGCGTAAGGATCGTTCAAAATACATGGCCTTGCCTGTAAAACACTTCGAACTGTTGAAACAACTGTTAGGGGCAGGGCACATTCAGCCTAAGAAGGTGTCCGAGGAAGCTTTGAAGCGTCACAGACGTCATTGTGAACTGTTGAAGAATCCTTCTTTAGCCTTACCTAACGAACCACCAGTTCCGAGATCTTTCAGGCTCGACCGTTTCTGTGACTACCACCAGCTGTGTGGTCACGATACGGATTACTGCTGGGTGTTGAAAGACGACATTCAACGTATGCTGGATGATGGTTTACTCAAGTTAGATAGTAGTAACCCGACACATCAAGAAAACCAAACATTGCACGTGTATAAGGACCCATTGAACGTAAACGACGATCCCTATACAATCACTGTGGTGAGTATGGACAGTGAGAGGAGGGAACCGCCAAAACAACCTTTTGTTTTGCATGTGCCTGCCAGCTCACAAAGGGGGGCAACCGTTTCATTGGCAGCCAGTGGGGTCTCGAGGCCGCCCTTCATCATACGGGCACCTTCTCGGATACACCCTCAGTCACAGAGCGACAGTCAAGTCGCAACCTCGTCCGCGCCCATGCCTAGGGCGCCCTTCATTATCAGGGTGCCAAAACCACAGGCTGCTCCTCTTACGCAGGGGCAAACCTCCAACCAAAAGGGTCAACCATCACCTTCCAAATGAAAGGTAGAGGACACATCAGTTAACGCAATGAAAGACCATTTTACGCTCAGCTTCCCTAAGCCTAGGCCCCTGGCCTCTGCGCCTTCGCCTGTACCTTAGGGGCAGGATAAAGGTGTAGAAACGCAACCGCCTTCTCTTGGCAAGAAAAAGATCATCCCCCCGACTGACACCGTTCCACCTCGGGAGATCCGTCTCCTAGGTCGAATGGAAGAGGACAAGGGGGATAAACAACCTAGCCGAGAGAAGGACCTCCTCGACGCATTTACGCAAGTCAAACAGGCTCTAAAGCAAAAGAACACAACGCTGAGCCTTTACGACCTGCTTATAACATCTCGGGAACACCGTGAGGCTATGGTATGTATGTTGATGTCCATATCAGTGGATGGCAGCTTACCAGCGGAGGAAGAAGCGATACATGTTGTCATGTTTCCTTCTAAAGCTGAGTGACCCAGGCCTACCTCGCTGACCTTCTATGACGAGTCTATTAAAGACGATCTGGGGAAAGGTCAGGTGACAACTAAACCTATGTTTATCACCATCCGGGTTGGTCAATACCGGATCCGGAGGGTGCACATAGACGATGGCGCAGCTACCAACGTCATACCCTATTCCATCATGGATAGGTTGGGTCTGGTCGACCAAATCACTCCCACGATGACGGCTTGCGTAAAATCGTTCAACGGGGCATGGGTTCAAGTCAAGGGGACGGTGCGTATTGAGTTTGTGATGGGAGATTAGTTCCCAACAGAGGCCACTTTCTTAGTCATCGAGGAGATGCAAGGGTTCAACCTGATCTTAGGGAGGTCGTGGTTAGCCCAGTTGAGGGCAGTTTCGTCACCGATACACCAAGAGATACACCTGCCCTATGCCGGAGGGGAGGTTGTGATACGTGGTGACGAAATCACCCCCACGACCGTCAATAACATTGAAGAAGAACGGGGTTCGGAGATAGAAATGACTGATGATCAGACCCATCTCCAAATCCCTTAACAAACCGACAATAATGATGATGGTCTAGCTTGGGCCGACCTGCCATTTCCAGATGGCAGCGTAGAGGAGTCAAATCATAAGTCTTCTTGCCCTTACACAACGCTCAACGTAAAGTCCATTAAGAGACAACTACATATTAATGGTTGAACGATGGTCTTTGCGTACGTTATCATGTTTTGACAAGTTATCACAGCTTGTACTTAGCCATTTCTTTTGTCTCATACATTTTCACGCTACATTCGCTTTCGGGGTTTATGCTTGTCATCTCTTACGCTATTCGATGTACTGTACTTATACTATTTATGCTATTATCATTTACGTAATTACGCAGGCGACCCGCAATGGCCTTAAACTAGCCGCTAGTTTACCCAGAATCATATGATGGCCCGCAATGGCCTTAAACTAGTTACACATCCTATCATTATAACTTAGGCGAAATCCTTAAAAATTACGTTCACGCTGTGCAGATAAAAGCAAAAAAAAAAAGACAAAATAATTGACATTTAAAACATCCACCAGGTTTTATAACGCGTCTTTTCAGTCATTCATAAAACACCACTTCACTCCACATCAATAAGATTACGCGTAAACTCCAATTACGCATTTCCTCTACTGCCACTATCGCCGGTATCTCTTAAGTCCGTATCCAGCCCTAATAGATCGTCCTCGTTCCGGCACCGGCTCCACGGGAGGACGCTCTTCATCGTTGCGTTCTTCCTCTTCCTCTGCTTCTACTTCTTCCTCTGCATCTGCTGCTTCCTCTCCTGGCTCCTTAGCTGGCTCGTCTTCTCTATCGTCTTCTGGTACCTAGATACAAAAGAAGAAAACATATCAGCAAGGCAAGCCTTGACAAAATAATTAGAGAATTTAGATTTAGTCATGCAGAAACTCACTTGTGATGGCCCTACTTCCGCAGAGAAGTCCGTAGGGACTGTTCTCTGGCCCCCGGGGAGAGTCATCTCCCTTTCCGGAGATGCACTTATAGTCACCTGTTCTTCAAACTTCTTGAAGGCTTCTGAAGCTCCGATGACGTCCAGGAAAACTTCCAAAGATTGGGCCTTGACGGCAGAATCACGGTAGAGTTTCCGATAAGCGATGCTTTCTTGCTTATACAGATGTTTGTGGTCCTTCTCCTTCTGCCCCCACTCTTGCACGCTTGCACAATAGTCCCTCCAATCCTAGCTTTTCTGAGCTAGGAGCTCTATCTGCATCCGCTGCTCTACCAACGCCCGACTGGTCTATACACTGTTTTTGATGACGGTCCAATAACGGGAGTAGTCAACAATAGCGGTACTCCAGTCTTCATCCCCCATCACCTGCACCTGTAGGAAGTCACACCGTGACCTCAGGTCTCCGACCTCTTTGGTCAGAGACTCAACTCTCTGTTCTGCTCTCTGCAGCTGTTTCCAGAGGCTCTCATTGACGCCTTTACTCTCCCATAAGGAGCGTGTCGAGTGTAACGCACATTTACGTATTTCCTCATAAATGTGGCATGGCATGGCTGCCCCATCAGATGGAGGCTCCACTATGTCCAAATCAATGGGTTCTGTGGGATCCCATCGGAGGCGAGCTCCTAATAGAAACAATCATCAATATTGGTGACACATTACCACTATGTAATATCACAACCTTACACCAACCATAACGTACCAGCTCCAGGTTCGACGCGCTCTAGGTGCTCGATCATGTCACTGACAACGCCTTCCATGAAGGTAAATTTATCAAGAAAGTCTCTCCACGCTCTACTCACAGTGACAGACGTGGATACATCCTCTTCTCCTGTAGCGTAATCCAGTTAGAAACTGCATCTGTTATCAAAATCCTGCAAACTTGCTAACACATTCATTACCTCTACCGGTGACAGTGGCGACTTCGCCAACATTTTCTGCCTCCTTTTCCTCTTCACGCACTTGAGTCTGTGCGTCGCTGGTTCCAGTGGCTGGGGCCTCCTCATGCACCAGGTTCTGTGCATGGCTTCCGCTAACGGCTGGGGCTTCTTCCTCCAAAACTGAGGCCCCTACCCCACGACTTAGTACTATTGCCCCTGTCTCAGGGGTCAGCTCCTCTGCAGTTTTCACTAGTCATATCATAATACTTTAGTATATCATTCCAAACCATTTAAATGAACATTGCATAATATAGTTTCTTCACGCTTACCAGGCGAGGGCTTACTCCACTGAACTTTGATCGCCATAGTTTGGCCTGCGCCGCTCCCAGGTTCGATAGAAGCCTCGGTTATACGAAGCCTCTTACTTCGAGCTGCAGGTTCCACGATTTCCTTCGCCAGAAGTTTCCCCCGTGAGGCATCGCCAGTGTAAGTAGGCATTATCCCGCCTACACTGTCAGGGCCTCACAGCCGAGACGTCGCCAACCCCTTGGTTGTTATAGACAGTGACTCCCTGATCCCTTCCGGCGGATACTGCCCACGGGTAGTGCTGAGGATATGGGTAATCCAGGGTTTGGACAGCTGATCTCGATCTTGCTGCACCCAGACCCCATTCCGTTGGATGACTAGAAACTCAGCAAACCACCGAAGGCAAGCTATGAAGAAGGCGTAATGCACATTAAAACGAGACTCAAGCTTCTTACGAAGCTTGATCATCTCGTTGCGCAGCCCCTTAGCAAAATAGCTTGCCCAATTGAACTGGGTCCCCTCCTCCAGAACCTCTCGCATAATACAGGTCTGTTCTATAGAAAAGAACTTCCCTTGCGAGAGAGTTTTGGGGAAGGTCCGGGCCTGGAAAAGGGGATAAATTGTCTTGGCAACGTCCATTTGGAATCTTTCACAAGGAAACCCTTTAGGCTCCTTCGGGATCCTTACCCACTCCTCTAGCCACTGCTGGAAGTCGAGGCTCCTCTTCGCCTTCTCACTTACGGGAAGGCCGTTCGAGGGGACATCAAATAGGTCTACGAAGAGCTAAGCATCAATGTTGAAGCTTACGCGTACCTGATGTACGCGCGTACAAAAACGCTCTGCCTTTTTGTTGAAGGAGTTGACCAGGGTCAGCATTTCACTAGCAGAGACATCAGGAGTTGCAGCTAAAAACAGATGCATTAGCCTCGCTGCTCGGATCTTGGTGGTCATCGCAACTGGAGCCATCGAGTGGCCAAGCCAGCGCTGTGCGTCCTTGATGTCCCCGTAGCAGAAGAGGACGGTGCTCGCCTCACGGTCGAAAATCGTAAGGGTAATCTCCCGGGATTCCCTGACTGAACAGCGTAAAACACAAGTCAAACATTATTATGCAACGCTCACAATTTACAATTATACTATGCAATAATCTGCTATACAACAGCCTTACCAGGTCCAAATGGCAAGGGAAATGGCAGAAGGTTCCTCTGCACGTCCTCAACGGTGAGGGGCAGATCTAACGTCCAGTCATCATGCAGCCACCCGAGTGTCTGACAATTCTCAAAAGTCTTAGCATAGCGGGTGGGGTACTTATGCATTTCGAAGCTAATCTGCCCTATAACACCAGCGCGCATGTTGCTAGTGGAAGTAAATGCCATTATTGCTGTTTCGGCCCATGATAACGCATCTCCATTTCCAACTAGCCTGTTGTCATGAATAAAAAACCTGTACCATACCACATAGATTCATCTTACATTTTGCACATAGGCTTATCTTATACTTCATATCGATGACAGACAGATGACAAAAAAAAATACAGTTAACAAAATTTGCTTACCTGCCTGCGTAGTACACTGTGCCTTATGGGTTCTGGAAATAGGTCGAAGCATGACGAGCCACAAACAGTGTGTTGTATGCATGATAACAACTAAACTGGGCCATTTCCCAGATCCAGTTTAAGCACCTCAAGCCTCGGGTGCTAAGTTCGCGGTCCTCAGGATGACCCGTGTCGATGGCCCCGTCTGTCAAGAAGGCCAGAATCCCTTGTGCAGAACCCGCCAGCAGGTGCTCTAAAATGGCACCGGCAATATCTCCGGACAAATTAGACCACACAATGATGTTGTAGTTGCGCAGTAAGAACTGTAGAAACTCCAACGTGCCCCGTCGAAACCATATGGCCTTCCCTTGCAATCACGTTTGCGGGGGAGGGACATTAGGAACGATAGGGTTTATACAACATAGAACCCCGACAATATCCAAGACAATCAGGATAGGCTTTAGCGTAATGCTATACAGAAAACCCGAAACATAAATCAATGTCTAGATTTACATTTGTGTTGTTAATACAGGAAACCTACAAACTACGCCTAATTATCCAGGCCGAAATTGCCCAAACCCTTCCAACAACGCAAGGTTCGTCCCTGACAACGGCGGTAGACGCAATCCCATCAAACCCTCACATTAACCCGAGGTTCGTAATTTGCAATCCACATTCACGCAAAAGATACTATGAAAAATAGACATTAAAACAAACATAAGCATGTAAGGAATGACCTACCGGTTCAAAGGTGTAGGATCACGAACATCGACCACTGCCTACGAAACATGCTCCAGATTTTCTTACACCTCATCGATTTTGGCCAATTTTTCATTTTTCCTTTTGATTTTTGGTGCCATTGTAACAGCTTCAGAATATTTCACTGTTTAGCACTTGCAAATCTTCGCAACACCACACGCTCTAATCCTCTGCTCTTTCTTCTCTCACTCAGCAACAATTACGAATTCGAATTCACAACAGCCAACAGCCCGTCCTCATCAAAAATCACTTACTTATATGCGAGGATCACCGACTTGATATCTGATTTCAGCAAGACTTTCCTAAAATGGAACTCGAAAATCAAGATATTAATGCGGTTGATATCGCATGCTCCACTGTCTGAAATGACGTTAAACTATCACATCTTATCACCTCGTAATTGAGTAGCATTGATTACAGCCTATTTACAATTTCGAACTTCAATTCACTTTCCACGTTTGACAACACTACGTCATCTTTCTCCTAATCATTTACGCACTTTGCGGTTTTGCAGGATAGACGGCAAATGGACGTAACGTTTTCAGCACCTCTAACTTTGACAGGCCCATACGGGAGGGTAGTTAGACCATTCGACTCCACGCTGTTAGACATTAACCCCCCTTTAGAAGACGTAACCATAGCCACATCGGAGACGTCCCCAGAATGGCTAGAACAGTCGACGTGCACATTAGACTTGGAGGCTGGGGACATAACCGAAGACCCCTTCAATGAGGTCTCTATCGTTACACATAGGGGTGAAGCCAAAATGCTTAAAGTCAGTTCTTTATTAGACCAGAAAACACACGATTCCATAAAGTAGGTCTTGCAAGACAACATTACCGTCTTTCCATGGTCATACGAGGATATGCCTGGACTGGATCCTAGGCTAATCCAGCATAACATCATCTTAGACTCGCAGATTAAAGCAATTAGGAAAAAGGTACGAAAAATCAAGCCAGAGATCACGCTAGCCATGCGTGATGAAATCACCAAACTATATCAGGCTGGTTTCATCCATGCGGTTGATTACTCGAATTGGGTATCTAACATTGTAGTCATCCCAAAGAAGACTGGAAGCATACGCATCTGCATAGACTTCCGGGATTTGAATAAGGCCACAATCAAAGACAACTTCCCGCTTCCAAGTATCGATCAACCAGTCGATACAACGGCTGGGCATGCACTTCTGTCCTTCATGGATGGCTTTTTGGGCTATAATCAGATCCGCATCAACCCAGAATATTAATTGACAACAACGTTCATGACACCCTAGGGTACTTTCTGTTATACCATGATGCCTTTTGGTCTAAAGAACGCCGGAGCAACGTATCAACAAGCTATGACATATATCTTTAGTGATTACCTCTTAGGGAAACTGAATGATTATGTAGACGATATAGCTGTGAAGTCTTTAAAGTTTGAGGATCATTCAGAAGACCTAGAATTAGTCCTTAAAAGATGCTCCAAATATGAGCTCCGGCTTAACCCAAAGAAGTGCGTATTCGGAGTCAAAACCGGATGCATGCTGGGGTTTGTGGTGTCAGAAACCGGCATACGAGTTGACCCTGATAAGGTCAAAGCCATTGTCGAGTTGATGCCTCCTATAGACCTCAAGCAATTACGCGGGTTACAGGGACGCTTACAGTTCATACGCCGATTCATCTCGAGATTAACCGACAAGCTACACCTTATGCAACATTTGCTGAAAAAGGGGGTTAATTTCAAATGGACTGACGATTGCCAACGTGCGTTTGACAGCTTAAAACAAGAACTGCAACATTTGCCGACGGTTTTCCCACCACAAAGGGACTTACCATTTTACATTTACCTCGCGACTTCGGACGTAGCGAATGTAGCATTACTTTGTCAAAGGAGGGATGATGGGTCGGAAGTGCCCATCTACTACTTGAGTCATGCTCTATGTGCGTACGAAACGAGGTATAACGACGTAAAGCGTAATTGCCTAGCATTAGTTTTTACGCATAAAAATTGTAGGCATTATCTTTTCCATAGCAAGGTCAACATCATCTGTAAAAACAACATTCTTAGGGCCATTACGCACAACCTATACGAGAGTAGTAAAATAGCTTGCTGGAAGGCTATCACGGCAGAATTCGATCTGCACTATATTGGCCAATCATCTACGAAAGGCCAAGCGATAACTGACCAGTTAGTAACGTCACCAATTAACAATCAGGCGACTATAGAACCAGAGTTCCCTGATGAATATGTACATAGTTTAAGCCCTGTCTTGACAGGCCCCGAAGCAACGTTGTATTTCGACGGAGCTTCAGCCACTAGAGGTGGTAGTGCTGCCACTGTTATTACGCTATCACCTGAGGATGTGCATCTCCACGCTTATCTCTTGACCTTCCCTTATACGAACAATGTGGCAGAGTACGAGGGGCTCTTCAGGGGATTACTAACTGCCAGTGAACTCGATGTCCGACACCTGGCAATTAGGGGCGATTCGATGCTAGTCATAAATTAGATCATAGGAGTCTACGCCTACAAGGCTGTACATTTTCAGCCCTACTGCGATAAAGCTAAGGATCTTCTGAGACGATTCACGACCATCGATGCCCAGCACGTGCCACGCATGGATAACACACTGGCTGACGCACTAGCAACACTGGCTTTGAACGTGCCTTCACATCTCTTTGACACCTGCCCTGCATTGATAACAGACTGCGCAGATCCTATCATTCAGACAGCGCAAATCTCTTCTCTTCTCGAGGAAAGCACACCTGAATGGTATGAGGACATTAAAACTTACCTTTTACAGGGCGAGCTACTGCCTGAATTGACACGCGCGTAAAAAGATGCGATCCGCAAGCGGGCTAGGCAATACGTCATCATCAGAGACAACACTCTTTGTAGACGCTCCTTTGATGGCGTGTTGCTTACTTGTGTTGACAAAAACCAAGCATAGCATATAGTTGGCGAAGTTCACGAGGGACTGTGCAGCGACCACGTAGCACCACGGGCCATGGCCCTAAAAATCTGTCGCTTAGGCTACTATTGGCCACGCATGGAAAAGGATTGCCTGACAAAGGTTAAAACTTGTGACACGTGTCAGCGTCATGCGAATCTCATACACGTGTCACCTACAGAATTACATACAACATAGATAACATGGCCATTTCAACGATGGGGACTAGACATTATAGGCCCCATCATGCCGAAATCTTCTGCAGGTCATAGCTTCATCATTACCGCCACTGAGTATTTTACGAAGTGGGTAGAGGCTGTTTCCCTACGGAAGATTACATCCCAACAGATTTGCCATTTTATCCTGGACAATATAGTAACCAGATTTGGTCTCCCGTTGACTATCGTGACCGACAATGGGCCACAGTTTAGTAGCACAGAAACCAAATCCTTCTGCGATAACCTGGGCATTAGACAATCTTTTTCCTCCCCCTATTACCTGCAAACGAATGGTCAAGCTGAAGAAACGAATAAAGTGATCATTAATCTGCTCAAGAAAATGCTCGATGGCAATAAAAAATGGTGGCACGAACAAATCCTCTATGTGCTATGGGCGTATCGTACTACATGTAGGACAGCTACAGGTGATACGTCCTATAGCCTTGTTTACGGGTCTGAAGCAGTGCTGCCCCTCGAGTTGCAAATTCCTTCTCTAAGAATGGTCCTCTCCATGGTTATAAATGAGGCTCAACACACCGAGCTCGAATCGTGGATCTGGATTCAGTAGAAGAGAAGCGGATACAGGCTCTTGACACGATTGAAAGGTATCAAGACAAACAGAGACAGAAGCATCGTCACAACCTCCAGCAGCACTTGATCAAGAAAGGAGATCTAGTTCTCAAGGCCGTGCGTGAACCAGTAGGCAAGTTCTCTACAAACTAGGAGGGCCCTTTCTTGGTGGTTGACGCGTACAGCAATGGAGCATTCAAGTTAGCAGACGTCAACGACAATGAATTACCAAATCCTGTAAATCATGTATATCTGAAGCGGTATTACCTTTAGCAGCATCTACGGTGTCAACAGCAGGTATGGCAATAATCATTCGCTATGACGTTAAATTGGCAACCATCGTCCGCTACGATGCTAAACTGACAAGTTGTAACCGTCTGCTACGACGTAAAACTAGCAATGTTGTACAGGTTTGCCAAGACGAAAAACTAGCATCTTTTGCACGCGTCCGCCACGACGCTAAACTGGCATCGACTGTCTGCCACGACGCTAAACTGGCACAGGTAAGTAGCCGTCTGCTGAGACGTAAAACCAACACAGATCTGTTGCTGGGTCATGACACGAAATTGACATCCATAGCACGGTCTGCTGAGACCATAAATTAGACACACCATCGTCTACTACGACGTAAAACTAGCACTTCTTGGTCCGCCTAGACTTTAAACTGGGACCATGGTCTACTGAGACTTAAAACTAGCAATGACAGTCTACTAGGACTTAAAACTAGGACTTACAGATAGTTGCCATGCAACTCAAGCGAGTGTGATCATCTCTGTACAGCTGCACGACAAACGAGGTGGGATACTAGGACAGTCCCAACATTGCCACCCCACCGGCATCCTACTGATTCCTTAGATGAGCTGAGAGGCATCTTACTGATCCCTTGGAGATGTCGCCGTTGTGCCCACTGCAGCAGTGGTACCTCTGAGAGTTTAGTCTTACCAGCCGGAGCCTCGACGAAATCCTCGATGACAGCGACCTCGGTGACCTCCGCCATTCATCGCTATCGGACGTCGGCTTCGCAAATTCATCTAGCTAGTTCCCTGCACAACCAGTTAGCTGCACTGTGTATGATGCCTTTTGGCGGTGATATGCTGGGTCGAGCATCAAGATGAAAGGTTCCGGCCTCATGCTACAGTCCTTCTTCACAGCCCGAGCGCTCTATCTCGCATCAAGTGGCGCTCGTTTCAACAACCTCGTCTCTTGTTCGCACGAGCAATGACATTTTCTGTTTTCTTTTGTGGTTGCAGGTTACTTGCTTCGAGGATGTCATTCAAAGGTGCATGCATCTGAGCGGTGAAGTACAAACAACGTTTTGAGATGGCTGCTCAGGTTTGCCCAACCACTTAGAACTACATGCCTATACCTCTCATCATCCCACCCTTAGCCCTCATCCCTACCACCTGCTTCCTGTATGCAATAGCTACATACGCAAACACCCATATTTCACACTCGCACTACAACCAAGCCCATAACACGGTTAAGCGCACTAGCAGAGATATTGCAGAAGTGATGCGCCATGCTCCTTTTGTAAGCATTTCTGCTATAATCTGTGACAGAGAAATCTTAGGCTGATGCGCTACGCTCGTCTGAAAGCATTCCTGTTGACATAAGTGTGCGTACATTTCTGTGTGTTCAGTAAGTGTATTTTACAACTCCTACCATCCTGAATCCTTTTACGTCTTCCCCGAACCTGTTTCCTACTATGACATTCTATCTCCCATTCCCTTCAGCTTTGCTCTTCCATGTTGACGGGGCAACACTTTAGTAGCCATTGAGGGATGGTGTTGGTGCTTCTACCGATCCGGTGTTTCGTATTCTTTGTCGACTTCTTTTGGGCCAGCCCTCTAAACCTTCAACAAAGAGGGGCCATTGAAACACCGTGAAAATTGCGAGTCGGCCTTAGGCAAAGATTCGCAATTCAGGTGAGGGTACATGTTAGAATCTCAGAAGAGCAAATAAGACAGAGCAAGACCAAGAGGCACGTAGCATCAAGTCTTCGGCTTCCTGTGCAGATTCCTAATCTTTCTATGCTTTCTCTGTTTACGCTATATCACGCGACACAGCGTAATAGCGCTTAGCATGATTCTGTTCAGACATAATCCGGCATCAGAAGGCTATTTACTTCGGCACGAGTAGAGGCTTGAGCAGTGTAACATGCGACTTCTCGCATATTTTGCTAAGGCTTTTGTTTAAGGCCAGGTTTACGCGCTGTTACGCACGGCAGCGTAATGAGCTCCAAAACAGTCAAATGCAAAGTCTAAGGAAGTGCAACAGATCAAACCTTTTCTCTTGGCATGCAGATTGTTCATCATACGCTCATCATGCAACGTAGCATATCACAGCGTATTGCATCGCCTAGCTAGATATCGTTTACGCTTAACTACGCGCGGCTGCGTAAGAGAGCGTAAAACAGCTTGAATCCATTGTTTCCATGTTAGGTTACGCTCATGCACGCAACACAATGCGAATGAGTGTAATATAACCTAAAGACAGCTGAAACATGCCCGACGCGCATCTGTTCTTCACACGCACAATACACAACTGAGCGTATTGTGCGTGATAATAAGGTTTGACACAAAAAGGGTCAGGTCAACAGTACCTGAAATGTCTGGGGTACACGTCATCAGGATTGCGCCTTTTCTACAAGACGTCGCAGCCTATAAATACCCCAGTTGACAAAGATACGGGGGTTGGCAAATCAAAGAGGAAAGGACATTTTTCTAAGCACAGGAGCATTTATCACTTTGAGTAGAGACAGAGAGAGAGAGTAGTACTTTGGCAATTGTGGATAGCATTACCTTCCGGTAGAAACAAAGCACAGTTCACTTTGAGCATCGACAACAAGAGTAATCGTTCTTTTGGGGAAGACACAACTTTCTTCATCAGCGATCATTGGCGGTCCTAAACAGAAACTACCTAAGGCGAAAGAAGCAGATCAAAGATCGTGAGATCATCTTGCACGGTTTGTAGACTCTATTGGTCAGAAACAGTTGATTGATAGGCATCCGAGCTTGACCTTCCTTGCATCCCAGCTTTGGCCCATGAGGTAGATCAGACTTCTGTTTGGACAGTTTTCTTGTTGTTTTGTGCTTGCTTTACATCAAGTAATCGGGGTCTCCCCAGTGTAACGTGATATACAAAATATACATTTTTTAAGTCAAAGCGTAGATCTTGAAACTACGTGTTTCTCTTGTGTTAGCCTCCTCTTATCGTGTTTAGCATTATCATCGTTACAATTCATCTACATCGTTCCCCTCATTTCACGATTCCTCGAATCAAATCGATCCGCGGGATATTTCACAATCTCCATCGTTTTACTGATTAGTAAGTCCCTGTCTGATTGACAAGACCGTTCAGGGTGCCACGGATTCGTTTTTCCAGCATAGCCCTCGCACGGATCCGTGGCTAAAACTGTGTACATGGGATTGTGTTTGGTATTTTCCAGCTGCCGGCATTTTCCGTCGTCACACTCATGAGATTTTTTTTAAAACTAAGTAACATGATATTAATTGTCCAATGTTGTGTCAAATATGGTTTGAAACATTAATTCTTCATATCAGCTTCTTTAAGCTTAGTGAGCATGCATGCTTAACTACTAAAGAATTCTTGAGTTACTACTAAATTTTTTTTAAAAAAATCTTTCTTAAAACAAACTAAATTATTTTGGAATTTTCACAAATAGTTTTTCTCTTATAATCTTTTTCTTTACTAAGGGAAGTTATAATGTGCACTAGCATTAAGAGAAATATGACTATGTGTTGAAATTTAATGTAAATTCACAAAATATCTTTAAAAGCTCAATAAGAATACTTCTTATATAAATGTATCAATTTTTTCCACTTATTCATATTGTGTAAATAAATCAATCTTTTAATTCAGAAGTTATTGAATGTTTTCACAAATGAGTCTAATAATTCTAATCTTTTCTAGTCTATGATAATGGTGATTATTGTAACAACAGTTTACCCCAAAGTAAAACACATCCTTCTCCTTAAAATATTCTATATACATACATAAGAGAAACTAAGCAAATTCTTAAATATTTTTATGGGGAAAACCCATGTAGCTTAAGGCTAAACAAGGGTGAAAAAAAATCCTAGTCTTATAAAAAATTCAAAAGTGAGCTAACTAGAATTAAGCTAATGGAACTACTTGAAATTGCATAATGATTATGATTTTTCTCAAAACTTTACATTCTAAAGCTCCATCATATTCAAGTTTAGTCATTACTTGAGAAAGTATAGAAGTTGATGATTTATTATTCTAATCTAGCCTTTCCTTTGAGCGTTATGGATTTTCATCATCTTTTGGTTCTTTCTTTTCTCCATGATCCTTTTCTGAGTCATTAAGCCTTTCTTCCATGTTTTTTTTTATGTTGAGAGATCAAAACATCTTCATAATTAAACTTTTGAACTAGGCTTTTCTCATTAAAATTCTCCTTCAACTATAAGTCTAAGCATTCTGGGATCTTAATCCATTCTTGGACATGGATTGATTTACCATTTGTAAGCATGGAGAACTTATCAAAGAGCCAAATCATGAATGGGAAATTATAAAATGCTCCATAACGATATTCCTATAATATCTCCTTTGTACATGCTTAGGGAAGCATCTAGATAAGTATGGAATGAAAGGCCTCGCTTTCATTTTTACTCCTCTTGGATTTGAAAATAATCTTCTTCTCACTATTATAGCTAACCATGGTTGTTGATGAAATGATAAGCTTATATACTTTTATAGCTAAACTCTTGCTTCTTAACTAGTCCTAAGAAAATGAATTACAAGCCACTATTTACATATTTACATTTTCATTAGCCTCCATAAGCTACTTTAAGTAGGCAGTTTCCCAAAATAATGCTCTAAATGGAGAGCATTAAATGAAATGCTTAATACTTGTCCATCTAATGAAGTCAGCTTGAAAGTATTTTCTACCACTTGTTGCTTAATCATTAACAATCTAATTCATTTAAATGAGAATTTATTACATTTGATCTTCTTATTTACTTTCCATAATAGAACCAAGTCTCTTTCTCTAAATGCCTTATGTCTTGCTAAATGATCAAACCATCATTTTATTATTATTGCATTTTATAAAAGCTTACCTCAAGCTTCATCAATTTTGGCCTTTCTTTTCAACAATAAAATCATGAAAGCATGTTTTTTGTTTGATCATGAGCCATAATTCTCCATAAATTATATTGATGAAGACACAATTGAATTAGTTATTTGATCATTAAAATCATAAACCAAGCTAAATGGTGTAGTCACTATAGATTTTTTTTATCCTAATTCTGTAAGTCCATAGAGCTTCTTACAATAACTCATACCAATTTCCTGTACTATTACCCATAGAGTGCTCATTATAAGAGATCAACTTTTTGTTTATGAACTCAATGAAACCATTTCCTTGTAGATAATAGTTCAAAGATGAAAAAAGAAAAATTGATTTCTTTGAAGCCCATTGATGAGTGGCAAGGTACCCCTACACTCAACCATACGAATACGAGCGTGTAAGCATGATCTGGTTGAACTCCGCAGATAGACTAGTTGTGGTATCTAGATAGTTACATGTTGATCGTAGTTCATTGTCTTCCCACCTAGACTAGTATTCGCTTATCATGTATTGTTTAGTCCAAACTGAGGTGTATGATTTGATTTCTAACACTAGGCTACTCTGAAGGACAATGGAAAATAATCTTGATTAAACTAATAAGCAATGGGAAACGAAGTTTAGCTAGCCTAAGTACAATAAGCATCCATCCTTAATCATCCGTACACATCTTGGACCTCATGTACTACTTCTAAGATTACCAAGCCCACACTACTTAAGCATTCCTAAATACACTACTGGGTTACCAAGTAGTTACACTTCAATGTTCATGATTAAGTCGTACTCATTCCGCATTTAACAATAGGAATAGTAAATGAAGGTAAAGAAATATTAACTAAGAAAAAAATAAATAACAATAACAATTAACAATAAAAATTAAATAATTAAAACTAAGTGAATGCTGCAATGATGAAGTAATCCTAATCTTTATTGCCAATCATGTGCATGTCCAAGTATGTCATACTCGAATAAAGGTTCTGTACAATTACAAGCATCACGCTGTGGACATGCACTTACGAAAATAGTCTAACTCCTATGGAAACAAACTGCAAGAGCTTCACTACAACTTGAACATAAGATCCCTAAATGTGACAGGTGCATGCATATTTATAGCTAAAAATGAACTTTGCATTGACGAGGCCATGTCAACACGTGGAAAGATGCATTGACGTCACGTTGACGTGGCTGTGTTGACAGGGCTTCGTCGATGAGGTCTAGTTGACGTTGTCCCCGATATCACATACCCAATATCAAGGGTCTGATATTGGGACTCATCCAATAACAGGGGTTCGATATCAGCACCTGGTTAATAAGGGTCTGATATCAGCACCTAGTTAACAAGGGTTCGATATCAACACCTAGCAAACCATGATTCATCATACCCCCACGACTGAATAACAACTTGTCCTTGAGTCAAAGAAAGTGAGGAACAAGCTCAATTGATTACATAGTGGATAGAGATGGGATTATTAACTAACTAAAAATTTATTCATGCTGTAGTGGAGAATTGAATATGACAAAATTGGGACATAGATACAAAATTATAGAATTTATTGGAACTCATGTGGTTCCTGGTGATGGTGGTACCTCCATGGATCTCTTCCTTTGTCTTGCACTTCAGGCTTCTGAGATTGATACCATTGAAGAAGCACATGACGTTTCTTCTCTTCTATCTGAGAATTATGAGCCATCCATGTTGATGTTCCAATGTTTGATGGAGTCGGCACCTCCCATGGATACAACAGTTGCGGGAACACTTGATTGGCCTTGACATGCCATGCTGCAAATAGTCGCTATTCCTCTTTATAGGCTCAGGCCCTAACCTCTCCACCTTTTGCTTGGCTAGATTGTGCAGTAATAGGAGTTTCCTAATGGATGTTGAATGAGTATGCCTCCTACTCTGCATGTTCTACATGAGGTCCTTGGCTTCTGCCTCCCCTTGGGCATTTAGTTACATCTTGAGAAGGTCCTCTTTGTTGTCCTCTTTTAGGGGCCATCTATAATCATACAAAGATCAATTATTAGTAAGGTTATTGAAAGAAGTTCAATTATTTCATACCTTACTTATTGCTTTTAGTAAATGTTAAATTCTTTACTTAGTATGATTTTTAGAGTTAGAAATTTTTTTTCAAGGAAGTTGCCCTAAAAGTTTAATGTCGAACCTAGTTTGTTTAGGTGAAACATAAAAGGACATGTAATGGTTTTGAGAAATGTTTGATAAAATGATGAAAAAGGAAAGAATAGATTTTTCAATGAAGTACTCGGAGGATATAAAATGATGTGGTGATGTGCAAAAAGTACAAATTACAAAAGTCACGCAAGTGGGTCCTCCCTAAAGTAGGTTCCAACCTATAATGCCCTTGTGTAACCACACCTTAAAATGTCTGTAGGCATTAGAAGGGTTAAATGTAATCTACAATGATGCAACAAAACACACACATGTTGATACCATCGTAATGAGGTATGAATTCTTATGCAACACAAGACATAAGTAAAAAATTCTTGGACAATGAGATGAGACGAATCATAGAAGGGATTACAAAGATCAGGACGTGAGGTAATTGACCTAGGGCACAATGAATCTTGAGTGTAGGGCATGATTAATGTGTTATTATCTTGTCACTCCAAAATCAAGACCAAGTCCATTCCTCCGATCAGTGACATCACATTGTTTCATCCCATGATGGACAACAATAAGAGTACCATGACAATAAGGCATGTAATAACTTGGCATTTCATTCAAGGGAGGAGTGATTTTGGAATTTCTTTATGGCACTATTGTCTTGATCTATTCCTATTTTTTTATTGTTATTGTTTTTTTTTGAATGCTTAATCTAGAGAAGCTGCCTACCTTCAGGCATGGGTGCATGTCTTTCTAGTGGGACCCCCTAGAATAGCATTGGGGTTTTTTTTGAGTGCCTTTATTACTCTTACTCCCATTTTTATTAGATCTACAAGGATCTTGGTACAACTAGGCTGCATGATAACTCCTATGGATGTCACCAAAGAGAATCCACAAGTCTCCTTGATGTCACACCCTAGCCATTCCCTCTTAGTCCATCATTTTTCGCTTTGGGCATAATGAGCACAAAATTACTTTTAAGTTTTTATGATGACAAGAATTTCATCATTCCCAGAGTAGAACCTCTTATTAATAGAATGGTTGGGTGGATGTGGTGGGCTCACTATCCAAATAATTGGTCACATGAGACTTGATAGCATAGAACAACACCTCAACTAATGAGTCACATGTGTGTGTTTTATTTATAGATGAGATTACCCATAAAAAGATAAAAGATAAACAAAAAATAAAAAGATACAACAACAAATGGAAAGATGAAAAACTGGAAAACAAAAAATTGTAAAATTAAACAAAAGGAAAAAACATTTATTAATTCTTATTATTAGAATGGGGGATATTCCCCATAATTAAACTTTTGATCATGGCAAGAATTAATAAATGGAAGGTTTGGATCCAAGCATTTTGGAAATATTGGGACCCGATCATATCCAAACCATTGGGTGTCTTTTGATGCAGTGGTTGGAATGTACCCAAATTGGGGTTCACACACTTGATTATAGTAGACATAGTGGGGTAGATTATAAGATATGGTCATGTGATAAGGAGTTGAACCACTTTGGCACCCGTGACTGTAAGATGGTATGCAAGGATCAATATGTCCCCCTACATGGTTATATTCATTAGGTTGCATGGTAGTTGGAGTGTTGACTGGTGGCCCAAATAAGGTAATAGGAGGTTTTGAGTTTGAGGAGGCAGATGCATCACAGTGTTGAACTTGTGTTGAGTTGGAGGATGTAGTGGTTTCGGAACTGTGCTATCTCTTTCTATGGTCCTACCTAAAGAAAGGATACTTTCAACATTGTGGAGGGTTCCCATTTCTGTTGACAGTAGTAGCACAAGTAATGTTCATGGGTTGATGCTATGATGCAAAACCTTCTAGCACAATTGGTGGCAATGTAGAAGAAGGTGAATGATGAGAATATTGAGGGCGAGGGGAAGTTCAAGAAACATGAGGTGGTGATTGTAGTGACGGAAAATGTCAGTAGCTAGAAAATACCAAACAAAAATCTGTGTACACAGTCTTAACCATGGATCCATGTGAGGGCCGTGCTGGAGAAAATGAATCCGCAGTGCCCTGAACGGTCTTGTCGATCAGACAGGGACTTACTCAATCAGTAAATCAACGAATATTGTAGATATTCCGTGGAACAATTTGATTCGATGAATCGCCAAAGGAGAAGAAAACAATGTAGATAACAACAACGTCAACACGACAAGAAGGATCGGATTTAAGAAAAATGCGCAATTCCAAGATCTGTACTTTGACCTAAAAATTGGGTATATTGTATACAAATTTCCAATGGAAAAGCTCCACTTATCTTGTGTGAAGCATACACAAAATAACAAGAAAACTGTTCAACAAGGAGTACAGAATGGAGTTCGATCTACCTCGTAAGCCAGAGATGGGATGCAAGGAAGGTCAAGCTCTGATGTCTATCTATCAACTGTTTCTGATCAATAAAACTTGCAAACCGCACCAGATGATCTTTCGATCTCTGATCTGCTCCTTTTGCCTTGGGTAGTCTTTGCTCAAAATTGCCAATGATTACCAATGGAGAGAGCTGTGTTTTCACCAAAGGATTGATCACTCCTGCTGCCAATGCTCAAGCAAAATGTCTTCTATCTCTGCTAAAAGATGATGTTGCCAAAAGTTAAAGATGTCAGATCCTTTGTTTCTTCGCCAACTGGAGTATTTATAAGTTCGACAACATATGGAGAAAGCATGGCCCGAATGACACGTGTCTCAAACCTTCAAAATACCATTGACTTGGTAAACTTTATGTTGAAATTGGCCACATCGGGTCACATTTTGGGAAGGGGAGCAAAGTACGCTGTCGACCACTTCCGCTAAAGCTACTCCATGATTACGCACAATATGCTTATCAGCGTATTGTGCGTATGGATAGCATATGCGTATCTGGTATTGCTTTAACCAGTTTTACGCTGTATTACACTTGTTTACACTTCGTTGCATGGCAGAACGCAATAAAGCATGTAAGTAGTTGATTCAAGCTGTTTTACGCTCATTCATGTAGGGAAGCGTAATAGAGCGTAAAAATGATCAACTTTACAATAAATTACGCTTGTCAACGCTGCGTAGCGTAATGAGTGTAAAGCGACCAATTTGCAAAAAAGAAGAGATCAATTTGCCGTGCTTCCTTTGACTCTGACTTTGCTTTTCTTGAAGCTCGTTACGCTGCTCTGCGTAACGGAGCGTAAACTCAGTCTCAAACAAAAGACTTAGCAGAATATGCGACAAGTCTAAACTTTGTCAAAATTGCTGAAGTAAGTTACTTTCCGCTAGCGGGCTATGTTAAACAGAGTTACGCTGAGTGACACTACGCTATGTTGCGTAATGTAGCGTAAAGAAAGAAAACACGGTGAGATTGAACTCTATAAGGAACTTAGAGACTTGATACTACGCGCCTCTTTGCCCTGCTCTGTCTTCTGAATTTCTGTCTCGAACCTTCGCCCGAATCGTGAATCTTCGCCTGAGGCCGATTCGCAATTCCTACGATGTTTCAATGGCCCCTCTTTGTTGACGTGTAGAGGGCTTGCCCTAAAGATGTCGACAAAGAATATGAAACACCGGATGGGTAAAAGTACCAATAGCGTTCGTCAATGGTTACTCAAGTGTCGCCTTGTCAAAGTAGAAGTGCAGAAATGAGGAA
This sequence comes from Gnetum montanum, assembly GCA_015680685.1. NCBI lineage: Eukaryota > Viridiplantae > Streptophyta > Gnetopsida > Gnetales > Gnetaceae > Gnetum > Gnetum montanum. The sequence goes on along the minus strand of MNCI01009211.1, from coordinate 317,026 downwards.
AATAGAGGATAGAAGGGTATGGGAAGGAATTTCTACAAAGGTAAGAGGAAAAAGGTTCAGGGAAGATGCAAGTGAGGTTTGGGGAAGACGCAAGTGAGGTTCGGGGAAAACTCAAATAAGGTTCGGGGAAAACGCAAATGTGTGAATATAGTTCTTTTTCATGCATAAGCACTTAGGCCTTCTCCCGTGATTGCGTTTGCATGGAGTTGTGCCGTCATTTTGTAGATGAAGGGGCTTGCTTAGATGAATTGTGTTGCGTCTGCGTGACCTGGATGAGTTGTGTTTCATCCATTTTGCTGACCCACGTTTTTTTTTGCATCCACTAGGCGAGTTGCGTTACGCTGGTTTATGGACTTGATTGTAATGCAGATGTGGAAAGCGTGTGCTGCGTATGTTTGTTTTGCGTAAGGGAAGCAGATGATGGAGATGTAGGGAAGTAAGAACTAGGGGTAGGATTATGGGAAAGACAAGGATGCACTCCTGAGTGGACAGGCTAACCTAAGCAGCCATCTCAAAGTGCTGTCTGTACCTCACCGCTCAGATGAATGCACCTTTGAACGACATCCTTGTAGCAAGTAACCTGCAACCAAAGAAGCAAACAGAGGACACCATTGCTCGGTTGAAGCATCGGAGAGGTTGTTGAAATAAGTGCCATTTGGGGCGAGACAGAGCGAGCGGGCCATGAAGGAAGAACTGTAGCACGAGGCCAGGGTCTTCACCGTTGATGCTCGACCCAACATATCGCCGCCAAAGATTATTAGACTCATCGCACCTGACTGATTATGCAAAGAACTAGCTAGGTGAATCTGTGAAGCCAGAGCTTGATAGCGATGATGAGCAGAGATCCCCAAGGTCAAAGCTAATGAGAACCTCTTTGGGGCTCCGAACGACGAAACTAACCTCTTAGAGGTGCCATCGCTGAAATGGGCACAGTGACAGCATCTTCGAGGGGTCAGTAGTATGCCTTTTAGCACATCTGAGGAATCAACAGAATGCCTGTGAGGTCACGATGCTGGGACTATCCCAACATCCCACCCCATTTGTTTTGTAGTTGCACAGAGACGATTACGCTCACTTGATTTGCATGATGGCAGCCTGTAAGTCCCAGTTTTAAGTCCTGGTAGACTGTCGTTGCTGGTTTTAAGTCTCAGAAGACCATGGTCCTAGTTTAAAGTCTAGGCGGACCGAAAAATGCTAGTTTTACGTCATAGTGGACAGTGGTAGAGCTGATTTATGGTCTCAGTAGACTATGTTGTGGATGCTAGTTTCATGTCGTGGCCCAAGGATAGATCTATGCTAGTTTTACGTCTCAATAGACGGATACTCACCTGTGCCAGTTTTATGTCTGGGTAGACAACCGGTGCCAGTTTAGCGTCGTGGCGGACGCATGCAGAAATTGCCAGTTTTTCATCTTGGCGGACTTGTACAACGCTGCTAGTTTTACGTCGTAGCGGACGGTTGCAACTTGCTAGTTTTACGTCTTGGCGGACGATTGTTGCTAGTTTAGCGTCATGATAGACGCATGAGGGGAATGCCAGGTTTACATCATAGCAGACGATTGTTGCCAGTTTAGCGTCGTAGCAGACGAATGTTGTCATACCTGATGTTAACACTGGATATGCACGTAGATGTAGTACCGCTTCAGATATATATGATTTACAGGATTCGGTAACTCATTGTCGTTGATATCTGCTAGCTTGAATGCGCCATTGCCATATACATCAGCTACCAAGAAAGGACCCTCCCAGTTTGCAGAGAATTTACCTATTGGTTCACGAACGGCCTTGAGAACCAAATCTCCCTTCTTGATAGGATGTTGTGGAAGATTGTGACGGTGCTTTTGCCTCTGCTTATTTTGATACTTTTCAATGATATCAAGCGTCTGTATTTGCTTCTCCTCTATTGAATCCAAATCCACGATCTGAGACTCGATGTGTTAAGCCTCATTTATAATCGTGGAGAAGACCATTCGTAGAGAAGAAATTTGTAGTTCGAGGGGTAGCACCGCCACAGATCCATAGACTAGGCTATAGCGTGTACTGTCTGTGGCTGTTCTACATGTGGTGCGATACGCCCATAGCACATAGAGGATCTTTTCATGCCACCGTCTCTTGTTCCTGTCGAGCATTTTCTTAAGTAAATTGATAATGACTTTATTTGTTGCTTCAGCTTGACCATTCGCTTGCGGGTAGTAAGGCGAGGAAAAGATTGTTTGATGTCAAGATTGTCACAAAAAGATTTGGTTTCCAGACTACTAAATTGTGGCCCATTGTTGGTCACGATAGTCATTGGGAGGCCAAATCTGGTTACAATATTATCCAAGATGAAATGATAGACCTGTTGAGATGTGATTTTCCATAAAGGGATGGCTTCCACCCACTTCGTGAAGTACTCAATAGCTGTGATGATGAAGCTATGCCCTGTGGAAGACTTTGGTGTGATGGGCCCTATGATGTCTAGTCCCCATTGTTAGAAGGGCCATGTGATCTGGGTCGTATGTAGTTCTGTAGGCGACACGTGTATGAGATTCGCGTAACGTTGATACGTGTCGCATGTTTTGACCTTTGCAAGACAATCTTTTCCATGTATGGCCAGTAATACCCTAAGCAATGGATTTTAGAAGCTATGGCTAGCGGTGCTACGTGTCCTTTGCATAATCCCTCATGGACTTCACCAACTATATGTTGCGCCTGATCTTTGTTAACGCAAGTCAGCAGTACTCCATCAAAAGAACATCTACAGAGGGTACTGTCTCCTATGATGACGTACTGCCTAGCTCACTTACGAATAACGTCTTTCTGCACGCGTGTTAACTCGTGTGGTGGTTCGCCATGCAAGAGGTAAGTTTTAATGTGGTCGTACCACTCTGGTGTTCTATCCTCGAGCAGTGAAGATATTTGCGTCACTTGAATGATAGGACCAGTACAATCTATCATTGGTATGGGACAGGTGTCGAATAGGTGCGACAACACGTTTAAGGCTAACGTAGCCAGTGCATCGGCCAGTGTGTTATCGTTTCGGGGCACGTGTTGGGCATCGATGGTTGTGAACCACTTCAGAAGATCTTTAGCCATATCATAGTAGGGTTGTAAATGTGCAGCCTTGCAGGCGTAGACTCCTATGATTTGATTTATAACAAGCATCGAATCACCTCTAATTGCCAGGTGTCAAACATCAAGTTCTCTGGCAGTTAATAATCCCCTGAGGAGTCCCTCGTACTTTGCCACATTGTTCGTACAGGGAAAGGTTAAGCGATAAGCATGAAGATGCACATCCTCAGGTAATAGCGTAATGACTATGACAACACTACCACCTCTAGTGGTTGAAGCTCCGTCAAAATATAACGTTGCTTCGGGGCCTGTTAAAATAGGTCTTAAACTATGTACATGTTCATTTGGAAATTCAGGCTCTATGGTTGCCTGACTGTCAATAGGTGAGGTTATTAATTGGTCAGCTATCACTTGGCCTTTCGTAGAAGATTGACCAATGTAATGCAGATTGAATTCTGTCGTGATAGCTTTCCAACGAGCTATTTTACTACTTTCGTATAGATTATGCGTAATGGCCCTAAGGATGTTATTTTTACAGATAATGTTAACCGTGCTACAGAAGAGATAGTGCCTACATTTCTTTAGCATAAACACTAACGCTAGGCAATTACACTCTATTTCGTTGTACCTTTTTTCGTATGTACATAGGGCATGATTCAAGTAGTAGATGGGTACTTTTGACCCATCACTTCTCTTTTGACAGAGTAATGCGGCTAAGGCTACGTCTGAGGTCGCAAGGTAAATGTAGAACGGCTGATCCCTTTGTGGTGGGAATACCATTGGCAAGCGTTGAAGTTCCTATTTTAGGCTGTCAAATGCACATTGGCAGTCGTCTGTCCACTCGAAATTAACACCTTTCTTAAGGAGATGCTGCATAGGGTGTAGTTTATCTATTAATCTCGAGATGAACCGCCTGATAAACTGTAATCGTCCTTGTAACCCACGTAATTGCTTGAGATCTGTGAGAGGCATTAACTCAACAATGGTTTTGACCTTATCAGGGTCTACTCATATGCCGGTTTCTGACACCAAAAATCCCAGCATGCGTCCAGTTTTGACTCCGAATACGGACTTCTTTGGGTTGAGTCGGAGGTTGTATTTGGAGCATCTTTTAAGTACTAACTCTAGGTCCTCTGAATGATTTTCTGATCTCATAGATTTAACAACTATATCATCAACATAATCATTCAGTCTTCCTAGGAGATAATCACTAAAGATGTATGTCATGGCCTGTTGATACGTCGCTCCGGCATTTTTCAAGCCAAAAGGCATCATGGTATAGCAAAAGGTGCCCCAGGGCGTCATGAATGTTGTGGTCAATTGATGTTTTGGGTTGATGCGAATCTGATTATAGCCTGAAAAGCCATCCATGAAGGATAGAAGCGCATGCCCAGCTGTTGTATCAACTAGTTGGTCGATACTCGGTAGTGGAAAGTTGTCCTTGATTGTGGCTTTGTTTAAATATTGGAAGTATATACAGATGCGTATACTTCCGGTCTTCTTTGAGACAACTACAATGTTAGATACCCAATCCGAGTAATCGACCGCGTGGATGAAACTAGCCTGATACAGTTTGGTGATCTCATCATGCACTGCTAGTGCAATTTCTGGTTTGATTTTTCGTGCTTTTTGCTTAATTGCTTTGATATGCGGGTCTAAGATTATGTTATGTTGAATTAACCTTGGATCTAGTCTCGGCATCTCTTCGTATGACCATGCAAGTACTGTGATGTTGTCCTGGAGGACCTGTTTTATAGAGTCATATGTTTTCTGGTCTAGTAGAGAACTAACCTTAAGAGTTTTGGACTTGCCTTTATGTGTAACGACTGAAACCTCGCTGAGGGGGTCTTCGGTTATGTCTCCAGCCTCCAGGTCTAGCATGCGCGTCGATTGTTCTGGCTATTCTGGAGACGTTTCTGACATGGCTATGGTTACGTCATCGAGGAAAGGGTTAGTTTCTACTAGTGTAAAATCGAATTACCTAACTACTCTCCCGTATGGACCTGTTAAAGTCAGGGGTGCTGAAAAAGTTGCATCCATTTGCCAACCATCCTGCAAAATCACCAAATGCGTAAATGATTAGGAGAAAGCATGATGCGGTGTTGTCGAGCGTGAAAAGCTAACTGAATTTGGAATATTGTGAATAGCCTGTAATTAATGCTACCCGATTACGAGGCGATAAGGTGTGGTAGTTTAACATCATTTCGGACAGTGGCGCATGCAATGTCTGCCACATTAATGCCTTGATTTTCGGGTTCCATCTTATGCTAATACTAGCATTTAGGAAAGTCCCGTTTTAATCGGGCATCAAGTCAGTTAATTTCGCATATAAGTAGGTAGTTCTTTTTGAAAACGGGCTGTTGGCTATCGCAAACTTGAATTCTCAACTGTCACAGAGAGAAGATGAAAGAGTAAAAGATTGTAGCGTGATATTTGAGAAGGCGTGAAGGTGTGAAGACTGCAACATTGGCACCGAAAGTAAGAGGGAAGAACGCGAAATTGGCAAAGATAGACGAGGTACAAGGGAGCCTGCAACGTGCTTCACAGGCTTTGGTTGAAGTGAGGGATGTCGCTCCCCTGAATCGGTAGGCCATCCCTGGCTTATTTGTGTTGCTTTCTGTGATATGCTTCTTCTTTGTGATCTTTATTATTTTTGTGTCATTCTGCGTAAATTAGAGTTTTAGGCTATGGACCTCGCATTAAAACGAGGGTTTATACAATAGTATTGCGTCTATCGTCGCTGTCAGGGACAAACCTTGTACTGTTACAAGGGTTTAGGCAATTTCGGCTGTATAGCTAGAGCATAATTTGTAAATTTTCTATAGTTTAAGCATGGAATTGAAATCTAGATGATAATGTGTTTATGTTTTTTTATACAGTATTATGTTGAAACCCGTCTTAATCATCCTGCACATAGTCGGGGTTTTATGTTGTATAAACCCGATTGTGCCCAACGTTCCTCCCCCTTAGACTCGGTTGCAGGGGAGGGCTATATGGTTCCGAAAGGGTGCACTAGGGCTTTTGCAGTTTTTTCTGCGTAACTACAGTGTTATTATGTGGTTGCATCTATCAGGGGATGTGGCTAGCGCTATTTTGGAGCACCTGTTAGTGAGTTCTACGTAGGGAATCCTGGCTTTCTTGACAGATGGGACCATCGATACTGGTCATCCCCAAGACCACGAACTTAGCGCCAGAGGGCTGAGGCGCTTAAGTTGGATCTAGGAAATGGCTAGGTTTAGTTGTTACCATGTGTACAATACCTTGTTCATGGCCCGCCATGTCTCGACTTACTTTCAGAACCCACCAGGCACAGTGTATTACTCAGGCGGGTAAGTTGTTTTACTGACGGTATTGTTAATATGTTTCTAATGCCTAGATTTATGAAGCGTAAGATAATAATGCGTCGTATGATATAGGTTTTTTATTAACAAAAAAGGATTAGTGGGCATTGGTGATACATTGACCTGGACCGAAACAGCGATAAAGGAGTTTACCTCCACTAGCAACGTACGCGTTGGTGTAATGGGGAAGATGTCCTTTGACATCCATGAGTATCCTACCCATTATGTTGATTCTTTCTAGAATTTTTAGAACCTCGGGTGGTTACATGAAGAATGGACTTTGGACCCGCCCCTTACCGTCGCGGACGTGCAGAGGAAACTTCCTCCATTTCCTTTGCCATTTGGCCCTGGTAAGGTTTTGTTGCTACTGTTATTTACATGATATTATATTGTTTTTGGTCTATTTTTTGAAATGTAGCATAATAGTGTTTTTGATATTTAGACATGTGTCTTGCATTGTTCAGTCAAGGAATCCTGGGAGATTACCCTTACAATTTTCAGCTGCGAGGCGAATACCCTCCTTTTCCGCTATGGCAACATTAAGGAAGCACAACACTGGCTCAGCCACGCAACGGTCCCAATTGCGTTGTTCACCAAGCTACGGGAAGCGAGGCTAATGCATTTATTTCTGGCCGTAACTCCTGATGTCCTAGCTAGTGAAATGTTAACCTTGGTCAACTCCTTCAGCGAGAGGGCTGAGCGTTTTTGCACGCGTGTGCATCACGTGCATGTGAATTTCGATATTGACGCTCAGCTGTTTGCTGACCTCTTCGGCGTCCCCTCTAACGGTCTTCCCATAGAGGAAAGAGCGAGGAGGAGCTTCAAATGTCAGGAGGAATTGGAGGAGTGGCTGGGGACCAAGAAGGAGACCAAGGGGATCCCCTATGAAAGGATTGAATTAGAGATCGCCAAGACTATCTATCCCCTCTTCTAGGCCTGGGCTTTCCCCAAAACACTCTCGCAGGGGAGGTTCTTTACCATAGAACAAGCCCGTATCATGCGGGAGGTTATGGAGGAAGGAACCTAGTTCGACTGGGCAAGCTATTTTGCTGAGGGGTTACGCACTGAAATGATCAGGCTCCTCCAAAATCTTGAGTCCTGTTTCAGTGTACATTTTGCCTTCTTCATAGCTTGCCTCTGGCGTTTTGCCAAATTTTTGGTTGTCAAAAGGAATGGGGTCTGGGTGTAGCAAGACCGAGACCAGCTATCCAAACCTTGGATTTCCCACATTTTTGGCACTACCTGGGGATAGGCTCCTCTAGAGGGAATTGAGGAGTCTCAGTCTATAACAACAAAGGATTTGGTAGCGCCTCGAGTGCGGGGCCCTGATAGTGTAGGTGGGGTGATTTCCACTTACACCGGTGACGCGTCGCGGGGAAAGCGCCTAACGGTAGAGATAGTGGATGCCTCAGTTCAGCAAAAACGGCCTCGCTTAACCGAGGTGCCTGCAAAACCAGCGGGTGGCATAGACAGGACTATGCAAGTCAGAGTTCAATGGAGTAAACCTCCGCCTGGTAAGCTTAAAGACATAATGAAAGTTATTGCTATTATTGTATGATGCAACTTTATTTAAAGTATTCTGAATCATTTAGATGTGTTATGTGACATGAGCAGTGAGACCTACGGAGCGGTTAACCCTGAAATAGGGGCAGTGGTATTATGGCGTGGAGAAGGGGCCCTAGTTTTGGAAGAGGAGGCCCCGACTGTTAGAATAAGTGACGCATAGACCCTTGTGCATGAGGAGAGGGAGGAGGTGGAAAATATTGACGTATCCCCCACCCCATTAGGCAGAGGTCAGTGCATTAAGACTTTTATAGGAATTCTGTTAATAACTAGAAATTTTAACTTAATTACGCTACAGATGAACAAGATGCATCCACGTCCGCTGTTGTAAGCAGAGCATGGGGAGAATTTCCTGACAAGTTTGCCTTCATGGAAGGCGTTGTCAGCGATATGATCGAGCGCCTCAAGTGCGTCAATCTTGGGGCTGGTACGTTACTGCTATTCTATGCTTATTTTACTATACAGTTGTAATATTTTATTTATGCTTGACAATGTTTGTTATCAGGAGCTCACCTTCGATGGGACCCTACGGAGCCCATTGACTTGGACACAGTGGAGCCTTCATCAGATGGGGTGGTCGTGCCGCACAACATTTATGAGGAAATGCGTAAATGTGCGTTACGCTCGAGACGTCCCTTGTGGGAGAGTTAGAATGTCAATGAAGACCTCTGGAAGAGACTGCAGAGGTCAGAGAAGGAAAGGGTGTCTCTGACCAAAGAGGTCGGAGACCTAAGATCATGGTGTAAATTCCTACAGGCGCGGGAAACGGGTGACGGAGACTGGCGTACGACTATTATTGACTACACTCGCTATTGGACTGTAGTCAGGAACAGCGTGCAAACCAGTCAAGAATTAGTGGAACAGAGGATGCAAATAGAGCTGTTGACCCAGAAAAGCCAAGGCTGGAAGGATTTTTGCGCAAGTGTGTAGGAGTGGGGGTAGAAGGAAAAAGATCACAAGCATCTGTATAAGCAGGAGAGTATCACTTATTGTCAACATTACCGAGATTCTGTCATCGAAGCTCAATCCTTGCGGGTATTCCTTGATGTCATTGGCGCATCCAAAGCCTTTGAGAAGTTCCATTAGCAGGTGACAGTAAGCGCGTCCCCCGAAAGAGAGATTGCTCTTCCTGGGGGCGAGACTATAGTCCCTACCTTCTTCCCTGAACTACCCCGATGTACTAGTGTGGAGAAAGGGAAGGTGAAGGCTGGAACTAATTTGGGGAATGGTGTATGGTTTGAATTAATTGAAGATGAAATTATGCAGCGCCTATGGGTCAATTTAGATCAGCTCCCCTTTGCTGCGGAAGCAGGACCATTGCGAGTAAGTTTGGGTGTTATTGACTTTAAATTTTCTGATTTATCCTATTATGGCTTTTACTGATGTATTTACTGTATATAGGTACAAGGAGTGGATGAAGAAGGCGAACAGGGTGGTGAGCAAGTATAGGAAGAAGAGCGTAATGACACAGACCATCTTCTTGAGAAGCCAGCGTTAGAGCAAGGACCTTGTGAAGATGATATTCCTCATAAAGGAATACCTTCTGGAAGGGACGACCCACTTGAGGATGATTTCTTAGGCTTAGAGGTAGACCTAAGGGATACAAGTGACAGTGGTACCAGGGGGGATGCATAATTATGAGTTACGCATAATTTTATTGATGAAACTGAAAAATGGCCATATGAATGTTGGCTAGATTAATCATGAGATTTTGTGTATGATTTTAAATTTCATTTAGTTTTATGTCTTTATTAGTTTTATGTCTTGATTTATGCAAAGTGTAAGCAGGGTTGTTAAGAACTTTGACTAGGTTGCGTTACTGTGGAATGGAATTGCTAGTTTAAGGCCATCGCAGGCCATCATGTAGCATTTGCGTAAGGTATAGGTGCACTAGCTAGTTTTAGGCCATCACGGGCCTTTGCTAGTTTAAGGCCATTGCGGGCCATCTCTAGTTTTAGGCCATTGCAGGCCATCTGCGTAAGTGTGGAAGTGTAATTGATAAAGATGTACATACCTGCGTAACTGTGCTAATATGACTAGTAGAAATTAAGGGGCGTAAATGGCATAAAACGAGGAATATGAATAGCGTAATAGATAGAAAGCATAAGTATATGCATGTATATTAAAGTAAAGTGTCAACCGAATCTGATAAGTGTAAGCAGAAAACTAGTGGAAGTATGATGATGCACGTAAATGCCACTCAGATCAATTGCTAATTCGTAATTGTTTCTTGATGGCCTTTACGTTTAATGATGCGTAAGGGCGGGGAGATTTGTGATCTGACTCCTTCATACCATCTTCCTGAAATGGTAGGTCGGCCCAGGCTAGGCTGTCATCATTCGTTTTAGTTTGTTCGGGAGTTTGGACGTGAGTTTGACCTTCGGGCATCTTGATCTCCAAACCCCGTTCCTCCTCTATGTTGTTGACAGTCCTAGGAGTTATTTCATCACCATGTATTACAACTTCTCCCCTTGCGTAAGGGAGGTGAATCTCTTGATGTATTGGTGATGAAACTACCCTAAGTTGGGCTAGCCAGGACCTCCCCAGGATCAGGTTGAAACTTGGCATCTCCTCGACAACGAGAAATGTGGCGTCTGTTGGGAATTGATCCCCGACCACAATCCCCTTGACTTGCACCCGCATCCCGTTGAACGACTTTAGGCATGATGTTGCTGTAGGACTGATCTGGTCGACCAGGCCCAACTTATCCACTATAGGATAAGGGATGACATTCACAGCTGCGCCATCATCAACGTGCACCCTCCGGATCCAATATTGACCGATCCGAATGGTGATAAACATGGGCTCTGTCATTACTTGACCTTTCTCTAGATCATCTTTGATGGATTTATCATGAAAGGTCAGAGGGGTTGGTTTAGGTTGCTTAGTGGCGGGAGGAAGCATGATNATCGAGGAGGTCCTGCTCTCGGCTGGGTTGTTTATCCCCTCTGTCTTCTTCCATTCGCCCTAAGAGACGAATCTCCCGAGGCGGAATAGTGTCAGTCAGAGAGTTGTGTTTCTTCCTATCGAGGGGAGGTGACTACGTTTCGGTACCCTTGTCTTGCCCAGAAGGCATAGGCATAGGGACAGAGGCCAAGGGCCTGGGCTTAGGGAAGCCTAGTGTAGTATGGTTTTTGACGGCATTGACTGATGTGTCTCCTTCCCTTTTTTTATTTTGCGATGATTGATGGTGATGGCCAGAAGCTTGCCCCTACGTAAAAGGAGTAGCCAGTGGTTTTGGTACCCTAAGGATGAAAGGTTCCTTAGGGGTAGGCATGGACATGGCCACGGCTTTACTGTTAGCACGAGGCTGAGCTAAAGCTGGTGAGGACGCCCAGATAACAAAGGGTGGCCTCGGAACACCGCTAGCTGTCGATGAAGAGCTTGCCCCCTGGGGTGAAGTAGTAGGTACACGTAAAACGAAGGGCTATTTAGTCGATACCTTTCCTTCACTGTCCGTACTTACCACGTTGATTGTGTACGGTGCATTATTTACGTTTAACGGGTCCTTGTACACATGCAACGCCTAGTTTTCGGGACAGGTTGGACTGCTGCCGTCTAGTTTCAGAGAACCATCGTCGATCATGCATTGAATGTCATCTTTCAATGCCCAGCAGTAATCTGTGTCATGACCACACAACTGGTGGTAGTCACAAAAACGGTCTAGCCTAAAAGACCTCGGCACTGGTGGTTCGTTAGGCAAGGCTAAAGAAAGGTTCTTCAGCAATTCACAATGACGCCTATGATGCTGGAAAGCTTCTTTGGATACCTTCTTATTCTGAATGTATCCGACCCCTAACAATTGTTTCAACAGTTCCGAATGTTCTACAGGCAGGGCTGTATACTTTGAGCGATCTTTACGCTCAAAGTTTGGCTTTGGCTGGGGGGGCTTTTCGGGGGCAGGTGTGTCCTGGCTAGTGTTGGTTGTGCTAGTTGTAGTCTCGGGGGATGCCGCAGGTGCCTTCTTGTTCTTGTTTTTGGTGCCTTCAGCCAGCGCAGCTACCATTGTTGTTGTTTCTTTACCTTTGTCCTTACCCTTATTATTAGCATTTTTATAGGCTACATAGGCCAAGTCTTTGCTAGCCTCTGCAGCATCCTGGATGCTCCTAGTTTGGGCAAAATCCTAACTCAAGGTGCTAGGGGCAAGGTAATACAGCTTAGACTTGATGAAGTCATTAATTGCTCCCTTGAAGATAGCCAGCAAATGGGCTTCCGCGATAGGCTCACGGATTTCGTTCAGAGTGGCACTCCATCGTTGTATAAACTTTTGGACTGACTCGAGTGGATCTTGTTTCACCCCCATGAGTTGCTCTAATGTGACCTCCGGTTTTAAATTGTACTTAAAACAAGTAAAAAATTGTGTCAGAAGTTCTTCCAAGGTTGAGATGGAAGAACGAGGGAGGGCTCGATACCAATCCAAAGCCTTACCTGCCAGAGACATTGCAAAGATACGTATAATAGTATGTGACCATTGTTGTAATAGCAAGGATTCAGACCTAAAGGTGACCAGGTGGACGTTGGGATCACCTTCCCCGTTATATTTGGTAAAATGCAGTAGAGACATCCCCAGGGGCAACGACAGCATAGGAACTACTGGACTGATGGGATCATCCTGATAGAAATCCATGATCTGTATGGTATCAGAGTCAGCAGCTTTAAGACATTTGACTTCCTTAGTAAGGGTTTGGATGAGTAAAAAGACTTGGTCCAGACTTGGTGATGAAGAAGTCTGCGCAGGAGGAGCCAGGGGTTGGACAGGAAGAGCTGTACTAGGCACTGGGAACGTGGCGATGGCTTGGCTGACAGGTGGTGTAGTAGGGACTATCCCCGCAGACGGAGCTGCCTATGGAAACCACCACCCACCAGGGTGAGCAGAGGGATTGGATGTCACCGAGTGCGTAGGAAGATTGTAAGGGTATTGTGGGACATGCATGGTGGGTGTGGCTAAGGGTTGCATACCGTATAATGCGGATTGACTATGTGAAATAGGCGGGATCCACTAACCAGCCGTGGGTTGTTGAATGGATTGCTATGATTGAATAGTGGGTTACCTTGCAGGGGGTGGCAATGAAAAGGTTTGCATCGGATTTTGTGCTAGGCGGGTCATAGGCATGGCATGAGGTTGCACTTGGGGGATGTAATAGGGTGCGGTGGATGCCGGTACCACCGACGGAGTACTGATTACATGTGGTGATGAGGCTGCCCCCATGTTGTTTTGGGATGGTATTTGCACCTGCAGGACTGATGATTGCGTAGTGGCCTGCAGGATGACAGGAATGTGATTTTGAGCGGTCATGGTTGGATTAAGGTGGGAGGCTTCTCCTATGAGAGGAAATGGGGGATTTATGTACGTGTGGGGACTAAGAGTATGATACGAATGTTCAGACTGGGCTGTGAGTTCATCTTCCTCCTCCTCCCCGTTCTGAGGTTCTACCATGGACCGCGTAGCCTGACTCTTAGCCATGACCAGTTGGGTTAGGATTTCGTGATAATGCTTAGTTAGGGGGATAATGTCGTAAGCGGTGGGGGTAAAATCTTGACCCCCTCTATGGACCAGCTCAAAATTTCGTTTCGCTTCAATCTCAGCTTGGCTAAGAGCAAGCTTTGCCTGGATCTTGATGTAGATGAAATTATATTCCTCAAGGATCACGACGGTGAATACAGGATCTTTGCCCTGCAATCTTAACGAACAACGCGACGGTCCCTGAGGTCCTATAACAGCAGAAGCTGGGCCGGTGGCGGCGATGGGATTCACAGATGTGGCACCCGAATCGGTAGTGGTCATGGTGGCTGTGGTTGCGTATGCAGAATCCATTGATCAAATAGATCAGTGACAATAAGCGACTGGATCTAAAAGGCGACGGACAAAGAAGATCATGATTAGGCTTTTTACCTTGTAGGATTCCAAAGGAATCGTTACAGTGACCGATCTACACCACATGATTTTTTTCGTAAACTTCCCTAGGGGTATTACATTTACGTTTTTAGAGATGTAGGTATAGATTGCTTATAGGGCTACTCGTAAGAAATACAAATCGGAGCCTAAGCCCTCCTTCTAGCGCCAGAAAACTGTAGCGACGGAAAATGTCGGTAGCTGGAAAATACCAAACAGAAATTCATGTACACAGTCTTAACCACTGATCCATGTGAGGGCCGTGCTGGAGAAAATGAATCCGTAGTGCCTTGAACGGTCTTGTCGATCAGACAGGGACTTACTCAATCAGTAAATCGACGAATATTGTAGATATTCTGTGGAACAATCTGATTTAATGAATCGCCAAAGGAGAAGAAAACAATGTAGATAACAATAATGTCAACACGACAAGAAGGATCGGATTTAAGAAAAATGCGCAATTCCAAGATCTGTACTTTGACCTGAAAATTGGGTATATTGTATACAAATTTTCAATGGAAAAGCTCTGCTTTTCTTGTGCAAAGAATACATAAAATAACAAGAAAACTATTCAACAAGGAGTACAGAATGGAGTTCGATCTACCTCGTAAGCCAGAGATGGGATGCAAGGAAGGTCAAGCTCTGACGTCTATCGATCAACTGTTTCTGATCAATAAAACTTGTAAACTGCACCAGATGATCTTTCGATCTCTGATCTGCTCCTTTTGCCTTGGGTAGTCTCTACTCAAAACTGCCAATGATCACCAATGGAGAGAGCTATGTTTTCACCAAAGGACTGATCACTCCTACTGCCAATGCTCAAGCAAAATGTCTTCTGTCTCTGCTAAAAGATGATGTTGCCAAAATTTAAAGATGCCGGATCCTTTGTTTCTTTGCCAACTGGAGTATTTATAAGTTCGACAATGTATGGAGAAAGTATGGCCCTGATGACACATGTCCCAAACCTTCAAAATACTGTTGACCTGGTAAACTTTATGTTGAAATTGGCCATGTCGTGTCACGTTTTGGGAAGGGGAGCAAAGTATGTTGTCGACCACTTGCGCTAAAGCTACTTCGTGATTACGCACAATATGCTCATCAACGTATTGTGCGTATGGATAGCAGATGCGTATCTGGTATTGCTTTAACTAGTTTTACGCTGTATTACACTTGTTTACGCTTCGTTGCTTGGCAGAATGCAATAAAGCATGTAAGTAGTTGATTCAAGCTGTTTTACGCTCATTCACGCAGGGAAGCATAATAGAGCGTAAAAATGATCAAATTTACAATAAATTACGCTTGTCAACACTGCGTAGTGTAATGAGCATAAAGCGACCAATCTGCAAAAAAGAAGAGATTAATCTGCCGTGCTTCCTTTGATTGTGACTTTCCTTTTCTTGAAGCTCATTACGCTGCTCTGCGTAACGGAGCGTAAACTCGGTCTGGAACAAAAGACTTAGCAGAATATGCAACAAGTCTAAACTTTGTCAAAATTGCCGAAGTAAGTTACTTTCCGCTAGCGGGCTACGTTAAACAGAGTTACGCTGAGTGACACTACGCTATGTTGCGTAATGTAGTGTAAAGAAAGAAAACATGGTGATATTGAAATCTATAAGGAACTTAGAGACTTGATACTGTGCGCCTCTTTGCCCTGCTCTGTCTTCTAAATTTCTTTCTCGAACCTTCGCCTGAATCGTGAATCTTCGCTTGAGGCCGATTCGCAATTCCTACGGTGTTTTAGTGATCTTGTTGGAGAGGACATGGGTTGATAGTACTAAGGAGAATGATAATGATGTGGTGAAATAGAGGATGTTGACCTAGTCAGGGAAACAAGATGCTAAACATAATAAGCGTTGTATTTTATGAAGGGTGTGACTAGTTTGACGGTAGCCTCCTCCATGATTGGGATTTTTGCCACTATGGTTGAACCTAGTATTTCTATACAAAATCTGGATGTAACATTCCTTCTCAATGTGCATGTAAATGTGACAGGATTGGGCATTGGCTTTGGGGTGATTGTACAGGAAAACGTCACATTGATATGGATGATTTGTAGTTGAGTTCTTATCCTTATTTTCTTCAACCCTTCTTTTTGATTGTTGTGTGGTGTCCTGTCCTATTTCTCCGGTTGGCATGGTTTCACCTCTAATAATGTTGGCATATTCTCCAAATTTTTCCTGTACCCATCCCATTATCTTATTGATCTTTTCCTCAATTTCATCTAGTGATTTTAGTATTGGCAAAGATGATGATTCCATGTCCTTAGGGTGAGTTGACTTCTCCTCTTCATGGCCATGGACCTTTGCTATTTTGAGATTTTGGTCCTGTTAGGATCTTTCAACATTCTTCCATTTAGCTATTTCCCCTTCTTCTTTTGCCACCCACTAGATAAGATCTTGGAATTGGTGGGTTTGTAGCTTGTATAGTTGACCTGAGGCATACATCCCTAGGGTCTCTTGCGTTTCATTACGGAGCCCATCCATGATGTGGTACATTAGCCTTTCCTCAGAGAACCCATGGCTTGGGCATTTGTTTAACAAAAAGTAATATCTTTCTAAGGCCATGTCCAAGGGTTCATGTTGCCCTTGTTTTCACTCTTGGATTTGTCTCCTCAAGGGTGACACTCTTGCATAGGTTTGATATCTTTCAGTGAAGAGTTTTACCATTGTTGGCCACTTCAAATTGATTTCAGCTTTAAAGACTTGTACCATACTTTTTCTTGGCCAACGAGTGTCATAGGAAAGAGCTTAAGTTTTTTCCACCCATTATCAATATTTTTCCATACATAAGCATTGTAGAAGGCTTGTAAATGATGTTGCAAATCTAAATCATAGCCTCCTAAAAACTTAGGAAAGTTGTTTAAATCAAGCCTGGATAGATAGCTTTCCTTGCGATGCTTGCAGGATATTTGAACAGCCTCTTGTATATGCATTAGGCTCTTAGTGGCTAGCAAGGGTTCATTGTCACTAGGTAGGTTATGAGTTTGTGAGTTTGGATGATGTTGTCTTTGTTCATGTTGGTATTCCTAACTTTGCTCATAGGTTCAATTTCTATTTCTACGCCGACCCCTTGAAAAATGGTCATCTGTGCCATGACCTGACGTCGAAGGAGTGTTAAAGTTGGATGATAAGAGTCCTTAAATACTATTCAGGTGCACATGAACATAGGGGATCCCTACATAAGATTGAGTACTCCAAACTTCTTCTTCATCGTCATATAATTCGTTGGTTCTTCAATGAATTGCCTTACTAGTTATTATGTTATCATAGTCTTGTGAGAGAGACATTGTTGGGAATTTGTGTGTGACTTATTTGTGATTACTTTCTTCTAAAAAATATATCATCAAGGCTTCATTACAATGATCTTGGATGATGTAATTAATCTAAATAACTAGCACCGTCCCTGGCAATGGTGCCAATGATGAGTGGTGAGGTACCCCTACACTCAACTATACGAATATAAGTGTGTACACACAATCTGGTCGAACTCTGCAAATGGACTAGTTGTGGGATCTAGATAGTTACACATTGATTGTAGTTCACTTTATTTCCACCTAGACTAGTATTTGCTTATCATGTATGGTTTAGTCTAGAGTGAGATGTATGATATGATTTCTAACACTAGGCTACTCCAAAGGACAATGGAAAATAATCTTGATTAAACTAATAAGCAATGGGAAATGAAGTCTAGCTAGCCTAAGTGCAATAAGCATTCATCCTTAATCATCCATACACATATTGGACCTCATGTACTACTTCTGGGATTACCAAGAGCACACTACTTAAGCACTCCTAAATACGCTACTAGGTTACCAAGTAGTTACACTTCAATGTTCATGATTAAGTCATACTCATTCGACATTTAACATCAGGAATAGTAAATGATGGCAATGAAATATTAACTAAGAAAAAAATAAATAACAATAACAATTAACAACAATAATTAAATAATTAAAACTAAGTGAATATTACAATGATGGAGTAATCCCGATCTTTATTGCCAATCATGTGTATGTCCAAGTACGTCACACTCGAATAAAGGTTTCATACAATTACAAGCATCACATTATGGGCATGCACTTGGGAAAATAGTCTAACTCCTACAGAAAAGAATTGCAAGCTTTGATACAACTTGAACATAAGATCCCTAAATGCAGTGGGTGCATGCATATTTATAGCAAAAAATGAACTCTACATTGAGGAGGCCACGTCAATGCATGGAAAGATGCGTCGACGGGGTCACATTGATGTGGCCACATTGATGGGGCTTCATCATGGAGGCCTAGTTGACACTGTCCCCAATATCACATACCCGATATCGAGGGTTCGATATTCAGGGTTCGATATCAGGTGTCTGATATTGGGACTCATCTGATAATAGGGGTCCAATATCAACACCTGGTTAACAAGGGTCCAATATCAGCACTTGGTTAACAAGGGTCCAATATCAACACCTGGAAAACCATGATTCATCATCCATCTTATGAATTCAACTAATTGGAAAGCTATGTCATTATTAGTAACAAATGATTTTGGCATCCCAAAATGATTTATAATGTATTTCTCTAGAAACTTAATTATATCACATGATGTGCTTCGTCATAGAGCTTTGGCTTTTGGCCATTTAGTAAAATAGTCAGTGGCTATCAAAATGAATCTATGTCCTATGTGGAATGGAGTAATAGCTCCTATGAAATCTATTCCCCATCTTTAAAAAGGTCTATCTATTATCACTGATCTTAATAGAGCATTTTGCTTTTTCTAGCTTTGGTCCATGAATTTGATACTTATAGTAAGTTAAAATCTTGTCTCATAAACCTTTATACATCATTGGTTAATAAAATCCATATTTGACTATATGTGACATTGTAGTTCTTAGGGATTCATAGTACAATCCTTTTTTATCATGGAATTGATTCAAGATTTCTTCAATCCTTTGACTAGATACAAAATCTAGAAATATTTCTCCTAAATCCTTTCTATACATAACTCCTTAAGTGAAAATATACTTTTATGTTTTACTTATAAAATATCTTCTTTAGTGTTTAGATAGATTTTTAGGGATCTCTTGGCTAACAAGAATTATTACTATATCATCATACTAATTTCTAATGTTAAAAAGAGCTAACATCTCATGTTCAAGTTCTTTTGCCATCATTTTGGCTAATCCCATACTTTGACTATTTTACATATTTATAAACTATATATAAATTATTGTAACTTGATTATCCAATTATCTTTTTTAAGACCAATTTTGTTTTCTAATAAAAAATAACTTATGAATAGCTCTACAATCATAATGTAAACCACAATGTCTTGTAAATAATACTTAAAATATACTGATGGGATGCACGCGATATCACGGTCGTCGCGATATCACGTACGCGATATCGCATCCTCCCCTGCAATATCGCGTATGCAATATCGCAGTGCACCGTCATATCTATAAATAAGAGGCAACTCTCTCTTGTTTCCTCATCCTAGACTAGATAGTAGGGAAACTTTGGCAGATTGATCACTCCAGAGATAGAATATTTTCCATGTGCCTACAGTGGGAGTCCTAAAGTGAACAGATCATTATTCAAGCAAACATTGTACCTGAACACAAGTTTGTGTACGGCAATAAAGATGAGCTTCTTGGATAAACTTGCAGTGCATGAAATAGGCTATTTAGGATTTGATTTATTGTTATTTATTATCTGTTTTTTAATGCTTTCTCTCTCAACCCTTCTCTCCTAGTTAAGTGCCTCAGTATGATTGCTTCGAGCACGTGCGTTACGCGTGGTGATCCCAGCAACGACTAGCATTTGGTAGCCATGGTTGCATCAGTTCAGGGTGTGTACGGTAAGTGGGAATGGATGATAATGCTAGGTAATTTAGACTTAGTTCATTAGTTAGAGTTAGTAATTAGTTTCTCAACCCTCACCTTGTTAGCATAGGAGACAAAAACATAAAAATACTATAAAAATCATATACCTCAGACTTACTTAACCATACACCGTGACAACTACAAGTAAGTTTGGGAAGACAACGAATGATTAACCCTAAGTGTTCCATGGATGTGTAGGCACTTAGTCTATAGAGTTTGACTGGATTGCGCGTGCTACACTCATATTCGTATGGTTGAGTGTAGGGGTATCTCGCCACTCATCATTGGCACCGTTGTTGAGGACTAAGTGTTTGTGCACTGAATAGAACATAGGATATCACTCACATCATTGGGAGCCTAAAAGAACCTTTGGGTTAATTAAAAGAAAAATTTATATAACGGTAAATAGCACATCGATAAGATACTATGTCTTCTTCTTCTTCTCATAAGAGCAACTCACCACCTAGGGATAATACAAAGAACAATCAACAATCAAAAACACATAACCTAAATCTGCCAAGTCCTCAAAAATACCGGATAGTATATACTCATCCCAATGAGTATATTCCTAATTTTACTTTTATCCTCCATCAAGATGAATAGATGCGCTGGAGATATTTGCAAGGTAACATAGTGTTACCTCTGAATCGGGCAGTCCCAAACATGCTTCTCCGTGCTTTGGCATAGATTGGCATGACTCAGCTCTATGTTGAATACATTATAGGTGACTTTGATACAAGGGATTATTATCCCACAGAAGCACAATGTATGAGAGAGTCAAGGTAGGAGAGCCAACATACACTGTTGAAGGGTGAAGGGGTCCTACATGTCCTAAGTGAAATCAGAGATGGTGAACCACTTGTAACGGGTTCTCTATCGAAGGATGTTCCCCCTCCTAACGATGGTGAGGAGGTAGGGTATTAGAACTTATGATCCACGATACGCAACCCTGGTTCTAATCCCCGTGAATTCCAACTATTCACTAAGGGAACAACAACACATGACAAAGATGGGCACTTAGATCATCACCACGATCGGGGCCGTAGCAGTCGAAGAGAAGGAAAGAAGCATCACCATGATGATGGTTCCCCTTCTTCTTCTCCTTCATCTCATCACTCATCCTCTCCTTCCACCTCTAGGTGTAGCCACCATGAGCATAACGGTGAAGATAAAGGTAAGAAAAATGAAAGACCTCGATGAGAGAGTTGAGAGAGAGGACAAGGGGATGAACGAAGGAAAAGTAGGGAACAACGAAGACATAATAGATGTCATGAAAGAGATGATCATGATGAGCCCCTACTTGCCACTTGAAGTATGCTCAACATAACAAAGGTAGTTAGGATACCAAAAAGGCATCAAAGAGACAGTTGGATCAGGAGTTTAGACATGAAAAATATCTCACGCTTTGAGGGGGGATACGACGCTGATCCACATCATTATTTACAGGCATTCCATGATGCCTGCGCCTTGCAAAACATAGAAAATGAGTGGAAAAAGATTAAGTTGTTTCCCAGGACACTCATTAAGGAAGTAGAGAGTTGGTACCAGTCCTTAGAACCAGAAACCATTAGGAGGTGGAGTACGATGTTAGAACTCTTCAACGATAAATATTAGATGTACTCCAGAGTGTCTAATTTGCATAAGAAGATCCAAGGATGGAAGCAAGGTACTCATGAACCCTTGGATGCTACCATGGGCTGCTACTATGCACTGTTACATCGTTGCCCAGGCCATGGTTATGCACAGCGGGATCAACTCCACCACATTGTAGATGGGCTAAGGCATGAAACTAGAAGAACCCTTGGGACTTATGCCCAAGGGAGACTATTAGAACTTAGAGCCCATGAAGTTCATCGCTTGTTGGAACAAGTAGCAAAAGAAGAAGGTGAACTACAAAAAAGAGAGAGTGCGGAAGAATACAAT
>MNCI01009211.1:266347-276516 GCA_015680685.1 Gnetum montanum | reverse complement strand
GTTATGGAACTAGAAAGACATGTTACCCATGATTGAAGGTTCCCTCTAACTAAGGCCCTTTCTCGCTTCCTACTTCTCCATCTCGCTCTCCTCGAAATGGTGGTGACTCTTTGTGAAAGCATTCTTGTTACTTTAAGTGGATGCATTGGTCAAGTTTGTTGATACGAGGTCACTAGATGTGGTTTGTTTGAGTCTGGATTTGTGATGAGTTCTACTCAGTCACATTAACCATAAAATACACAAGGGGCTTTACACAACCTTGTTCTTGGGATTCCATTCCATTCTCTCCTCTCCATCTTTCTTCCGATTTTCCACCTCTTTGCTGGTTTTATCATTAGTTTATTTTGGGTTGATGCATTTTTTTTCTTTGATGAATTCTTGTGGGTAAGTTTTTAACTCTTGCTTCCAAATGACATTCTTAGAGCCTACGAACACTTTGGTTGGTGGGTTTTTCAGGGAATAAAAAGCATGAGCCTACTTTGGGGAGGACCCACTGGCATTCCTTTTTGGTGCAATTGTTAAGTTCTTTTTCTTAAAAATTTCCTACAATCACTCATCTTTTGTTTCATCCCAATCCATGACATCCATTTTATTGGTGTTGCCATTGTTATTTTTTCCCCCATATTTCTTGTTCCTCATATTTTTCAATCTTATAGCTACTGGAGGTTTACTCTTAGTTGTGGGGGCCTTGACACAAATTTTTCAATTTTCTCCATTTTACTATTCACCTAACCCCTACACCTTGGGTAGTCACCTATGATAAATCTTTGAACCAATTTTTGCCATAATCACAACTTAGCTAATGTGCTTCATATCGAGGCAAGGTATCAACTGCATTATGGTTTATCTATCCTTGCTCATTTGTGACTATGTTGTGTGTACAGATGGTGATCATACAAACAATAGACTGGGCTTAGAAGAAGCATTTAGGATGGACCAAAATTGGAGCATTTACGAAAGGAGCAAGTCCAGTGACGTGGCTATAGATAAACAATGGAAGGTGCAATATTAGCATTGGCGACAACACACTTCATTTTCTTTCTCTCTCTTTCTCTACAAGCTGCCAAATAAAGGCTTGGATGTCATTTATGTATGAGTGTTCAGCACAATGGTCATGAACACTAATGTTGTAATATGCTTATTGATCTATTCATTGGGCATGTTGAGTCTGTCATCCTATTATACTATCAGTTGTCAATTAGTTAATAATCCCATACCTTTCCAGTATTTTGTAAGGAACTCAAGGATGTGTTTTCATTCAGTCATGGGGTTATGATGAGAGCAATTACTCTAGTGGGTTATTCTAAAATTAGAGTGGCAGTTTCTCTAAAATTAGAATGGCAGTTTTTCTAATTATTAGAGTAGTTTCTCCCAAGCCTATAAATATAGTGCCCAGGCACACAATTTAATAAAATGTCTTGGAAGGAAGTCTTTTAGGAGTTAAGTAGCGAAACTTTTCTAGTTAGAGTATTTTCCAAGTGCCCGTAGTAGGAGGTCTAAGTGTGGACAGATCTTTATTCGAGCATTGTGTACCTAAGCACACCTTGTGTACGACAATAAAGATGAGCTCTTGGATTCATCCTTGCAGCACTTGAGATTTTTTTTCTTGCTCATTTATTTTATTTTATTTTATTTTGAATTTATTTTATTTTATTTTCTTTTGCATTTATTTTATTTTATTTTATGCACTTTACATTTCTGTTATTAGCACACATAGTACAAGCACTTCGAGCATGCGTGTAACACTTGGTAACCCAGTAACGATTAGCGTTTGGTAATCCTAGTAGTGTTGCGCTAGTTTAGGATGTGTACAACAAGTGAGAATGGATACTGGTGTTAGAATTAGTTAAAGCCTAGTTAATCAGTAGTCAAGTTAAATTAGTCACTTAGTTATCTCTCTCTTTCCCTATTAGCATAGGACATGAAAACATAAAAGCTATAAAAATAATATGCCTCAAACTTACTTAACCATACAATCGTGACATACAAGTAAGTTTGGGAAAATAACAATCAACCAACCCATCCTTGTTCCAAAAAGACGCATAGGCACTTAGTCCTTGGAATTCGACCGAATTATGCATGAAATGCTCGTATTTGTATGGTTGAGAGTAGGGGTACCTTGTCGCTCATCAGTTAACGATATCCATTTTTAGGAAGAAGAAAAATCACACCTTTATTTATATTTTTACTCAGCAAACCTTTTTAATAGCTTCTTAGAAAACATGAAGAGATTATCTTCAACAATGTCCTTATGTTTCTTAAAAATTTTAATTAGAAAATCATTAAATCCTTGAGATTTATCATTTGCTAAACTAAAAGGTACACATTGATTTCTTATATTGTAATTTCAACTTTAAAAATACTTTAATGGGCTCCTATTATAAGATGAGGAATATGTGTACTAGAGGCCTTAAAGGTGTTGCTAAAATCTTTAGAAAAAAATAGAAGAAAAATAATTTTCTAAAAAATTGTAAATAATCATAGGATTTTTAGTGAGGAAATCATTTATATAAAATGATTCTAGTTTAGGTGTAGAAAAAGGAGGGCTAGCTAATGCTAGTTCCAAGCCTAGGTACAAACAAAGGAGGGTTAGCATTAGGTTGGTAGTCAATTGTAAAACCTTGCCAAATCTCATGGATGTGTTATTTTTTAGATTTTGTAGATGCTAGGGTATTCCCTAGGTGTAATGTTAAGGAATGGAAAAAATTATAGAACATGATTTGAAGAAACTACAATTAAATAAAGATTTAGCTCTTCATAGAGGTGAATGCTAAAAAAGAACTCATGAAAAAAATTCTATTTTGTTGAAACAAGGCTAAAATGATGATGATGATGATGATTCTAGTTTAGGTACTTACCCTTTCCTTTAAGAAACTTAAAAAATACCTTGCAAGGTTCATCTTCAATTTTTAGCCAAGACATGCAACTTTTAGTGAGAGCACTTTTAGCTTCAAAAGTATCCCAATATTATTTAAGATAAAATTTTTTGGTATGGCTTTTTGAGAATCAAGATCAAAGGGTTCCTAGTCTAGAAGAATTTTCCTTTACTTGATAAATATTACAAGCTCTTATTCTAACTCTACAAGTAGTTTGTTACCCCCAATCAATCCAACCACTATTACTAATAGGTTTTTTTTTTTGCATTTCATAAATTTTTAAACATGTTTTCTCTACTAGGGCTTGTAAATATATTATTATTTATATAAAAAAGCTTTTACTTTTGAAAGGAGGAATAATTAGCTATAAAGAGAAAAATACTAATAAGAAAATTGTCTAGTAAAGTAGCATTTTTATTTACTTTTACTTCTCATGTAAGCTTCCAAAAAAAAAACATTATAGATTTAAAATCTATCAAGCTAAAAATAAATTCTATCATTTCCTTGATGATAATTATATAAAGTATAATTCTTTTTATTTGAATGATATGGAAATAAAAAACTAACATTAGAACAAATATTTTTCTTTAAAATTATATCAACCTTCTTTTTCGTGAGAAGATATCTTCACACTATTAATCTTATCAGTCATGTGTACTAAATAATTTGTGGGTGGATGAGGGTGCATGATTATTAGAACTTGAAAGAATGACTATAGGTATACCACTTGACATATAGCCAATATAATACTTCAGAGGAATTATAAATAAATATAATGATACCTCAAGTATGATTCAAACTAACAACCTCTAACAAATAAGATAATGAGCTACCCACTTAAGCCACCTATCATTAGTACACTATTAAACTTATCATTTGAGATAAATGTTGTCATAATATCATGTTGTATTTTAAACAACTATGCTAATGCCAGTTCCAAGTATAGATGCGAAAGGAGAAGGGTTAGCATTAGGTTGGTAGTAGACTATAAAACCATGTTAAATCTAATGGATGAGTTCTTTTTTAGATTTTGCATATGCTAGAACATTTCCCTAATGTTATGCATAGTAGTTAGGGCTTGATTACTGTGGAAAATGATCAAGGGCTTACCAGAGTATCCTCTAAAAATGATGCATAATATCATTACCCAAATATTATGGAAAGTATATAACAATTTTCACATTAATGACAAGTATGGGTAAAGAAATAATTCTAACAATAGAAATTTTAGATGTCAACCTAGAACATTGGAAACTACATTAGTATTCTAGAAAAGCTACTAAGATCAAACAAGACATGAGAAAAAATAATTGAAGATGATCTAAAAAAAATTGCAAATAAATAAAGATCTAACACTTCATAGAAGTGAATGAAAAAAAAGAACTTAGCTAACCCCATTTTGTTAGGACAAGGCTAAGATGATGGTGATGATGAAATTATTGTGTTTTAAACAATATTAGAGTTTAAATGAGTGGTGGTAATTAAAACTATCATATCTTTGTCATCATTTAATATTTTTTTAGTGACTCTAATTACATGCTAATATTTTTGGATATCATTTATTATAGCTTCATCAAAAGAGTTATAGTAATAAAATTGTTCTCACATATTAAAGCATGTTATTTGTTTATGTCTAAAATTATGGAGGTATTGGAACCTAAAATAAGTGAAACATCGATACACATTGATGAAGCGCTAAACAGTCAATGCATCGACTAGGCCGTGTATACGGGGCCTCGTATATGTGGCCACGTTGATGTGGCCTCGTTGACGCATTTGTCCATGCATTGATGTGGCCCCGTTTACGCAGAGCCTATTTTAGCCTATAAATAAGTGGGCTTCTACCACACTTAGGGATATTTTTTAACAGTTGTAGCAAAGCTTTTGTAGTTTGTTTTTGTGAGAGTTAGAATATTTTCCAAGTGCCCGTAGTAGGTGTAAGAAAGGTGTCTGGCTCTTTATTCAAGTGTCGATGTACCTTAGCCCATTGGCATGAACGAAAATAAAGACAAGATTTTCAAACATTCCTTGTATTAATTGGACTTAGTCATTTGATGCATTTAATAGTTTAATATTTCTATGCTTTAATAATTCCTTAAGTTTCTGTTGTTATTACTTTAATCGCCATCACTCTCATATAGTTTATAAAAAACCATAAGTACGACCATCTCAAACATAAACCCAACACTTGGCAACCTGACGATGCTTAATGTCTGGTAACCTAGTAGTGGCTAGGGGATGCTTAGGATGTGCACGAAAGATGGGATCAGATACTTATGCTAGGAAGAGTTAAGATATAGATTAGGATAACTATAGATTATGTAATATTCCATTCCTTAATTTCCATTTCAAGAATTAGTCGCTAGAAGATAAAGTGAAAAAGCCATAAAAATCATTTACCTCAATCTCACTTAACCATCGCAATTAGAACATCACAAGTGAGGTTGGGAAGACAACAACCGTTCTAACCCAAGGTTTTGCTAGTTAGGGACTGGTGTATGCAAAGTGCTTACAGTCTACAGAATTCGATTGAGTCATGTGTGAATGCCTATGATTCACATGGCTAGGTGTAGGGGTACCTAGCCGCTCATCATTGGCACCATTGCTGGGGACTATTAGCCTTACATGCGCCATCTAACCTTAGCAAAATTATCATTCACGTCATTGGAATAGACCCAGGATAGTAAAATCTACGCATGCTAGGTAGCCTAAGTAAAAAGTAAGGTACACCAATTAGTGGATTATCTAACATCCAACATGTCTTCTTCTCATAGGAGAGATGGATCCAACCCACCAGTGCCACAAGAATGTTGGGTGGTATACACGCATCCAAATGAATATATCCTCAACTTCACCTTTATCCTACATCAGGATGAGCATCTGCACTGGCGGGACATGGAAGGCAACATCATACTACCGCCTAACCGATCTACTCCTGGAATGCTGTTTCACAATCTTGCCAAACTAGGCATTCAAAACTATAGTGTGGAGTACATCATGAAGGACCATGACTATCGAGACTATCATCCCATTGAGGCCTAATGTGTATGAGACTAGTAGCAGGTAGAACGGTATGAACACATGAAGGGGAAACAGTTCAATAACCCCTTATCCTTGCAAGGGCTACAGGACAATGGGGAACCTATCTTTCATGATTCTCATTCAACCGAACTTCTTCTGGGACATTAGATAATTCAGTCCATCATTCATAATAAGCAATCAAGTGACCAGGATCCCCAGGAGGATGGAGGGTCACACAGGAGAGGTCATGGCACAAGTAGATATGGGCATGAAGTTCGAGGCCATCATTAGGGTAGAGGGGAAGATCGACACTAGGGCAGTGGTGATTCTTCTCCCTTTTCTCCATCCTTCACTCCCCTCTACCTTCATCCAGTTTCGACTTCGATCGAGACCACGATAGAAAGGAGCGAGATGATGGTGGTTGTAGGGATCAAAGGGAATGACGTGAGGGAGTGTGTGACCAATCACACAAGCCTCACCATCATGAAAGAAGAGGCAGCCAAAATCATCATAGAGATCATGGCCTTCAGTAGGACTATGACTCGGATGAACCATTGTTGGCTACTCGAAGCATGCTCCATATCGTAGAGGCAGTTCAAATACCCAGTAGGCACTTGAAAGATAGTTGGATCAAGCGCATAGACATAAACAACATCCCTAGATTTAAAGGGGGATATAATTTTGATCTGCAAACTCACCTGCAAGCGTTTCATGATGCTTGCATCCTGTAGAACATCAATAATGATTGGCAAAAGCTTAAGCTGTTCCCTTGCACACTCATCAAAGAAGCAGAAAGTTGGTACTAGTCTTTGGAACTGGAATCAATCAAGAGATGGAGTATGATGCTTGAGATCTTCAATGACAAGTATCAAACCTACTCTAGGGTGGCGAACCTGAGACGTCAAATCTAAGGATGGAAGCAAGGTAGTCATGAACCCTTGGATGCAGCCATGAGTAGATACTATTCACTGTTACATTGATGCCCTTATCATGGCTACTCTAAGTAGGCACAGATTTTCCATATCATTGATGGGCTCTACTTTGAAACTAGAAAGACCCTTGGCATGTACGCCCAAGGACAACTATCAGAACTAAGGGCCCATCAACTAAAGCACATAATTGAGTAAGTGGCTAAAGAAGAGGGGGAAATTAAAAAGAAGGAGAGTGTAGAGGAGTTTAATCGGGATCCCTCCATCAGAAAGAGGGAGGTTTGATTTTGTGAGGATGAGTAGGAATCATAACTGGATGCAACAGTGAACTGAAAAACCTTACCCCTAAAGAAATTTTCCTTTGAAATATTAGCAAAGGTTGACAAGATGTGGGACTCTTTGGACAAAAAATTTCAAAGTGTTCTAAAAATTGCAGAGTCTAGAGAGCAAGGTAATGATCGTGATCGACGTAGGAAGAAAGAAGCTAAATGTGCCCACCATAAAAGTAAGGAAAAAGTTGTTGTGGAAGAATAGGTTGTGAACTCTGATATAGAGGAAGATGATGAATGTGACATATGCCAATACTAACATCCTAAGGGGTGTTGTCCTATGGTGTCACATCTATAGGAGTCTGGGGTGTATGTGTTGAATAGTTGCTTGGAAAAGAGGAAAACACCCTGAAGGTTGCCTTACCCACAAGGCAATCCCAGGCATTTTCACCAGCAGCAAGGATATTATCCAAGTGGAGTGCCATTGCAACCTTATGAATAATTTCAGCAATGGCAGCACCCACAACCATGGGGGATGCCACCTCCAAGGCATCCATATCCTTACCAATAGCTAGATCCCTATGGGTACTACGTTCCAACAGGCAGTCTCCCCATGAGACTCTTCCAATCATGCAACCTTTCAGAACTATTACCACCCCTTAAAATATTTCCAACCATAGTCTCCATCACCTAGGGGGGAAGGCCCACATCTATACTATCCTCCATCACCTTCTCCTACCATCCCTACTCAGCAACACCCCACTCAGTTACCACCTGCTCCACCTATGCAAGGAGAAATTCCACCACAACCATAGCAACGTAATGCTATGAGGGCTTTCAACCTACAACTGGCTCCTCAGCCAAGTGGACTAGAAGCGAAGCCTATGACTTAGGTCTTGACCTACCACTAGCACAACATGAACGACTTATCAACCTAAGTGTGCTAGATGAGAATCAATTGGTGTCCCTGTCATCAAATGAGATACACAAGGCCTACAATAGAAAATGTCACGATCTTAGGATTCAGAAGGTAGCATTTTGATGTGGAGATAAGGTCCTCTACTGGAACCCCACAATCAACCAAGTTTCAAACATTGTGGGAGGGATCTTACATTGTCTTTGAAACCTTCCCATCTAGGGCCTTACTTATACACAAACCTAAGGATCCCATGAGAATCAAGTTGGTCAATAGGTAACAATTAAAACCTTTCTGTGAGCTCTATCAAACCAGTGCTACCACCTCATCATCACAGGGATAGCCTCGTTCCATTTTTTGAGTCTCCTCCTCCCATCCTAGTCATGGGGAGACTATCCTCCATGCTGATCCATTCTACTATGCTCCTCACTATTTTTGGAATTTTTTTTGTTTTTCACTTTTTTGTTTTTCAACATCGTTCATACGTTTTCCAATTCTTACTAAGTTTTTCTTTCTTTAATTACTTTTCCATTTCTTTGTTGCTTACTTATGTGTGTGTGTGTGTGTGTGTGTGTATGTGTGTTTCATTTCCAGTTGGTTGCTAATAAATCATCGTATTGCCATTAGGTGTATGGTGCAGATGGTTTTCGTTGCAATGGGTCGTGTGAAATGGTCCACCTATTTTATCTTGCTCTTGCCCTCGCATTGTTGTTCTTGAAATTTATGTCTACTTTCATCTCATAAAATCGGTAGTGAGTCCATGTCATCCACCCATTCATCCACTCCATGGTTTTCCTCCCTTTGGAAACATGCAACCCCCTTCACTTAAAAAACATTTTAATTAATGTGTGACTTGTGTAGTTTCCAAACTCAGGGATGACTCAATGGTTTGAATCGGGTGTCACTTCAAGGAAAATGCAACATTCGTCATCATCTTCTGTTCCCTGGGTTGCAGGAGTGCCCTTATAAATTTCTTACCACTCCAAGTTCTTTTCTACAAGGAAGCTCCTTAGCAATTTGACCTTGCATGGTGTGGTACTCATCGAAAAATGCAAAAAAAAAATATATGAGGATTTAAAGCACACCCCTTGGTCGAATGCATGCAACCAAGCATGGGTCTTTGCATGGTGTGGTTCCCATGAAATAAAAATAAAACAACAAAAATAAAATCCTAACTATGTGGGAATTCAAAGCACACCCCTTGGACTGCCTCTCACGGGCCACAAGCACTAGTTATGGGACTCCCTTTGTCCCCTCTAACTTAGTCCCATTTCACTTCCTTCCTCTCACGCTTGTTGGAGTGGTGGTTCTCTATGGGTGGATTCTAGTACACTTGGGGGGTGGACGAGTTGTCGCATGTTGCTGCAATGTCATTGTATGTGGTTGGTTTTGGGTTTGAACTTAGGAAAGGTCCTACCAGGTCACTTAACCACAACTTCACATGGGGTTTCATGTGATTGATAATTGGAATTCCAATTCTCTCTCCTGTCTCTTCACCCATTTCTCTCCATGACTCACCTCATTGCCTGTCTTATGTTTGAAGGTTTTTTGTGATTTCCATGAACTCCTCATGCTTTGGTAGGTTCTCATGGATGGAAGTATTAACTTGTGATCACCATTTCTTGACCTCGAGGCCCATGGACTCCAGTGTTAAGGATATGCAATGGCTATTTCAGCTACCGCTTGCTATGGGGAGGACCCACTTGCATATTCATGGTCCCGTTTGTTAGCCTCCCATCCTCTTGATTTTTTTGGTTGATTGTTTTCATGATGCCCATCACTTGAATTCTTCTCTATGGCATTCTTTCTCACCACATTCTCCTACTTTTGACTTCCTTTTTCGCCCCACTTACCTTCCTCTTACTCCCAGTTGAGTTCTTGGTCTCTAGAGCTCCTAAATCACCCCAATTTGGCATTTTTAATCAATTTTTTTAGGCTTTCCTTTGTTGGGTCAACTTGTTCAATGGGTGCGACCCCCTGCGTATATGGGGCCTCGTATATGCAGCCTCTTGCGTATACGCGGCCCTGTCAACACAGCCATACACCTCTATATATACCCCCCATTGCACATTCCATTCTTGATCATTTTGCACATAAATTGGGGGAAGATTTTTCAATTTTTCTACCTCACTTCTTCCTAAGTACCTACATTTTCTAT
>MNCI01009211.1:233662-262778 GCA_015680685.1 Gnetum montanum | reverse complement strand
GGGCTTCACATAGCAGGATTGATGCAACCCAACATGAAGAATTGTTGGATCGACTAGTGAAAAATGGGCAACTACTTCCGGATGTTTTTGATCTTTCGGATAACATCACTGCAACCCAGTTGGAGCTACTCTCGACAAAGGGTAAGAGCCTCATCTTGGAGGGGAAACACGACATTGCTCAAGCCAATTGTCAACGCTTGAAAACAAAAGTTGCCCAATTAAGGGTTTAACTTGCCGATCTAGCTCTCCTCAACCATAAACTCAACAGAGATGAAGCTTTTCAACAGCTTCAAGTCAAACTTCAGATAGGTGAGGATGAGCGTGAGTCGGTGATCCTCGATAAGTCCTTGGCAGATGCTCATGCATATCATCTAAACAAGGACTTAACAGAGGTTCGCTAGGAGAATGTCAGGCCAACCACAGAAGTCCATCACCTGCACAATGTGGGTGTTGAAAATGAGCACATGAAAAGCTTTATTCATCAACAATAGGAAGAGCTAGCCAGGGTGAATGCTAATGTGAGGAGGTTGGCCACTAAAAATTGAAATCTTTCTATGGAGGAGGTTCGTGCCTTGTGACAAAAATCAGCCATCAAAATCACTGCTTGGAAAAGTGAAGCCCTCAAGTTTGAAAAAGTTAAAAATCATTATAGGGACCAAGTGGGATCATAGAAGGAAGTGAATAAAAAGCATATTCAAGTCACTAAGGCCAAATTGAACCAAGTGCTCTAGAAGCTCCAAGAAGGAGGCAAGGTATGGCAACCTATCTTTGATGGGTTGAATGCCTACAACTAGGTTGAAATCTGCCTCAAGGAACTACAGATTGAAAAAATGATAGAGTACATGGAGCTGGCCAACCTTTGCTATGTAAACCTGGATATGCTAATAGCTAGAAGACCGTGGTCTGATCTTGAAAAGAAAGTGGCCATCTCATATTCTTTATACAAGGGTGAGTTCCAAGCACATAAGGCAACAAAAAAAATGGAAGTAGCAAATGTGGAACTCAAGGTTCTCCACATATGTTTTGAAGGGAAACATGAGGTCGTTGAGAACTTGGCCCAACAAATGAACAACTACCAGCAGCTACAATCATCAATCCGAGCATTTGACATTGAACGAAAATAGTTTGCAACCTAGTTTGTCAACTTGAAAGAACTCTTCCCTACACTTCCATGCCCTTGGGAGTTTCTAGTCTCGGCACACATTGGTGAAGTTTCTTGAACAATGAATGATCCCAAAAGCAAGGAAGAGAAAATGAGTGCTCTCTTGGAGGCTTTCTAGTTCCCTTTAGAAGTTGCAGTTGCTGTAGGGCAACCATCATCCATGCCACCACTAACACATGTGTCAAGGGCTGGTGAAGGTCCATCAGAACCACCACCACTAGGGATAGTGTGATCTTCTCCAGCAAGTTTTTCACCTTTGATTACGATATAGAAATGAAGGTCATCGGGGTGTTCAATTTTTTCTTTGATCACCACCATTTTTGTAATTTTTCTCTCTTTGTACACTCGGGTACTTGTTGCGTTAGTAACATTGGTGTTATGTCATGTGTGTTGTGTCATGTGTGTCAAGTCATGTGTGTCATAATAAGAAGTTCATACCTTCCAAATTGTAGAGGAACTCGAGGATGAGTTTTTACTCAGTTGTGGGGATATGATGAAGCACTAAACAATCGATGCATTGACTAGGCTACATATACGGGGCCCTGTATATGTGGCCGCGTCAACGCAGCCCCATCGACGCATCCTTCCATGCATCGATGTGGCCTCGTTTACACGGAGCCTATTTTAGCCTATAAATAAGTGGGCTTCCACCACACTTAGGAACCTTTTTTGACAGTTGTAGCAAAGCTCTTGTAGTTTGTTTCTGTGAGAGTTAGAATATTTTCCAAGTGCCCGCAGTAGGTGTAAGAAAGGTGTCTAGCTCTTTATTCGAGTGCTGATGTACCTGAGCCCATTGGCGTGAACGATAATAAAGACAAGCTTTTCCTTGCAGCAATTGGACTTAGTCATTTGATGCATTCAATAGTTTAATGNTTAAGATATGGATTAGGATAACTATAGATTATGTAATATTCCATTCCTTACTTTCCATTTCAAGAATTAGTCGCTAGAAGATAAAGTGAAAAAGCCATAAAAATTATTTTCCTCAATCTCACTTAACCATCACAATCAGAACATCACCAGTGAGGTTGGGAAGACAACGACCATTCTAACCCAAGGTTTTGCTAGTTAGGGACTAGTGTATGCAAAGTTCTTACAATCTATGGAATTCGACTGAGTCATGTGTGAATGCCCATGATTTGCATGGTTGAGTGTAGGGGTACCTAGCCACTCATCACACACCAAGACATAACTTTATACAATTTATCATTGCCCACCAAAATCTAACCCATGACTTGGAGCTTCTAAATCAAGTTTCTTACCACTAGGATAATGCCTCATTGTTTATGCCTGAAATTATGATTAAAAAGATATAATCTATAATTTGTAAATATTATAGTCATTTAGTGGATTTAAAAGCTAATACCCATGGCTATTTACAATTAAAATTATCTTATAAGAATCATTAATATTTAAGAGATCTATACTAATAAATTTCTACCATCAAATCTAGTGCTTTTGCAAATAACAATGAAAGAATAACTTTTGAATCTTATTTATTGTATGGGTGTGTTGCATGGGAATGTTCTTTTTTTACACATAATTGGAAAAACTTAGAGTATATTCAAAAACAATTTCTTGTATGTGAATTTCAAGTAAAAATGTAGACTTCTTTTGATATCTAACTTTTAGAAGTAGATTTGCTTGCCCTTGAAGTTGAATCCCTTTACGTTAATTTATTGCTTATACTTAAAAGTTAAGTCATATGGAGGAAGTCAATTATGCTAAGGAAATAATGAATGCTATAGAATAATATGGATAGTTGCATTGAGAAAAATTATGGCTTTAGTTATGAAATATTGTAATAGAGGATTTTCCTTTAAACAAAAGGCTCTTTTAAAAATTTATAAAAAAAGTCTTAGCTCAAGTTTGGTTGAATACGTCAATGAAAAAACATTTTTATTTACCTATTGTTAGGGAGGTTTATTATTTAGTATTCCAAAGTATCTATTCTCAAATATTCCTATTTATTTAAGGAATCAAATTACTAGAGTAAGAATGAGCTCTCATCATCTCCTTATTGAGACATATCCTTGGATCAATTTACTAAGAGAAGATAATATTTTCAGGCTATGCAAGCAAAGCATAGAAGATGAAGAATATGTCTTTTTATTTTTCCCATCTTTGGCTCACATTCAAATAAATTATAATTTCCTACCTTTTTGAAATTGATCCTATCTACTTGGGGCATTACATTAATGATATTTTCAACATTCTTTAAAAATATGTTGAGGCTTTGTAATTATCCAGCAAATTCTTTGTGATTTCCTAGCTGTAATAAATATTTTTTGTTTTTAGTTTATAGTAAAGAAATTCCATAGGATTTTAGAAATATAAATATTGAAAGCTTCTAGAGATATGAGCTTTATATCTTTAGTTGAGAACTTTGATACTAACTCTACCATGGTCACACAAGCTACTTTTTGTTAATTGTTTTTTCTTCTATTAAGAGGTTTGGTATCAGGTTGGAAACTAGTTATAAAACCATGTTAAATTTCATGAATGAGTTTTTTTTTTTCAAATTTTTTAGATATTAGGGCATTCTCTAGATATAATGCACAATATTCACAGGGCCCAATTATTGTGAAAAATAAGCAAGAACTTGCTAAGATGTCCTCTAGAAATAATACACAACATTATTACCTAGATGTTCTCAAAAGTATATAAGGGTTTCTACATCAAGGAGGGGTGATGAGCAGTGGAGCAATCCCAACACTCTACCATACAAGTCACGAGTGCAAGAGCATGACCAGATCATAATCCATGAATGGACAATGTAATTATGCTAGTAATTGATGTTAAGTTCAAGATTGCTATCTTTTCACTATGAGTTAGTGAAGTTCAAGTGTATAGTGTAACTCTTAGTGATGCATATGATTTGTTGATATTGTTAGGCTCTAATTATTCCTAATTACAAACATTATGAAAGTTGAGAATAATAATCTAAATCTAAGTAATGATGGCAGTGTAAATCTACTCTAGCCTAGAGTGATGAGCATTAGGTCTTGGCATACCATACACACCTTGGGCTTTTGTAATTGTTACTGGGATTGAGTTCACTACTAAATGAATCAAGTGAAACCACTACTAGGTTACTAAATGATTACACTTTAATGCTTGAAATTGGTTGTACTCATTTGGCTTTACTAATGAACAAGTAAAGTAAAGTACTTGGAAACATATATGATTAACTAGGAAAACATAGAAATTATTCTAAGTAAATAATTAAAGCTAAGTGGATGCTGCAATGATGAGAAAAAATCTCGATCTTTATTTCTAGTCATGAATTGTACCCAAGTACACTTCACTTGAATAAATATTTCATATAACTGTTTAACATCACACTATGAGCATTCATGCTATTGCTAACTACAAAAATAAACTACAAGAGTTTCACTAAGACTGGAATGAAAAAGTTGTTGATTATGCACCCAACTGCTAGTATTTATAGGGTTGCACACATCATGAGACATTGTATAAAAAATGACCTAACATGGGTTATGACATTGTATCTATGAAATCATAGATACAATATCATAGTTGCAATATCACATCTTCCAAAAATTTGACTTTATCATACCCCCACAACTAATTGGAAACTGATCCTCAAGTTAAAACAAAATGAGGATAGAGTCCCTTACAAAATTGGAAGGTACATTAAACTTGTTATGACTAACTATTTACATCACTTAGAATGTTGTAGTGGTGTTTTTGCAAAATGATACAATGCCATGAAAAAATAAAAAATTGAAGTAGCACGATGTAGTTTATGTTTTGGGTAGTAGAGGTTTTCATGTTGGCTTCTTCCCTTTGTCATCAAACTTCTAAAATTGATAGAAATTCAGGAGTGCCTTAAGCTTTTCTTCCTCTATCTTTGGGTCAGGTACCATCCATGCTTGTTGAGCAATGTTGGATGGAGCAGGTACATACCATGGACATGGTAGTTGTGAAAACATTTTGATGGCCTTCATAAACTAAGCCACAAATTGCCACCCTTCCCCTTCAAAAAGCCCTAGTTATATTTCTTAGTTCTTGATAGTCTATCATCTAGTATGCTAGGGTCATTGCCACATATTTATATCCTTCATAGCTAGCCTTGATAATTTTGAACTTAGATTTTGTCACATGTAATTTTTATAATGCATTCTTTTTTGTCAGCAAACTCCTCGTACATGATGTACATAGCTACTACCTGCTACTTGAGCTCATTTTGAGGTATGCCTACTATTAACATGGCTAGATTAGTATACCAAAGGTTTTCCAACCTCATGTATTCTATCAAATCCTCTATTTGCAAGTCTTTATTTTTCACCTTAGCCTAGTGGACATGGGCAAGACTATCCAAGATGTGTTACTAGTTTAGATTTTGAGCAGAGATGGAACTAATTTTGGCCTTCATCATCTAGATTTATTTTTCATTTATTTACTTATATATGCCCACTTGATCTCTAAAATGCTCCTTGAGTCATTCATGTCTCTTGGCCTTGTTTTTCCATGTGCTCATTTTGATTGTAGATTTTTGGTGGATTGCATGGACTTCTTCCATTGACAAGTTCTTATTTTCTCGAGCCAATCTATTGATGTCCAGGTTAACTCTAATTAACTATTCTTGCATTAGATGAATGTTTTCCTTTAGAAGATTCTTTTATTTCTCCACATTAGTCAACCTAGTATTGTTAGCAGCGAGCTTTTGATTCTCCTCTTGTAAGGCTATGAGAGCTTTAGCATGTGCATACATGTGTGCCTCAACAACAGATGCATCCCACACTACCTTCTCCTTCTTCTTGTCCATCTAAATGTTATGGTTAATTAGCCACCTCACATGATCAGTTCTAAATTGATTAAGTTGATCTAGCACTATGAACTATGTAGGGTCTCTTCTCTTTGCTCTTAAACATACTAATTCTTCCTGTAACCTTTACACTTCATTTTCTATATGTTTGACCCTAGTTTCTACCATGACCGGCTTTCCCTTTGTGGAAATTACATCATACTATACTGTAATGATATCACCTAGAATATCAAACACATTTTTCATGACCTGGCCCATCTACAGCAATTTATCTAGTACATCTTCATGTTCTTCAAGATTTATTGAGGTACCAACTAGCATTTGAGCATTCCTTACTTTAGAAAGATTGGTTAGTGACACAACAAGGACATAAAATGATTCTTTAATGTTGTCTATGATGATCTCTATGGATTTTGCTACATGATCACTACTATGGCACCTTCACCAATTTCTAGCATCACTTGGAATGATGTAGTAGTCATCCTTTCCTCCTATCTATAATAACACTTGTCCACTAGTAGGGTCTTTGGAAATGGTTAGCCTAACTAAGCTCTCTCTAACTCTATAGAAATTGGCACCCTTCCTTGATCACCAACTTATTATTTCTGTAATCTATTATAGATGACTCATTGATGACATGTAGTCTTGTAGTGGTGGTGGTGAAGCTTCTTATTGTTATTTTTGTTCTCTATTTGGTGGTTAGCTACTAGTTCCGACTTGCTGTTGCTGACTAGTATCTAGAATGTTATTGACAGAATGGGAACTTGCAACTCCCTTAGTGACTACTAGCTTCTCCAGCTAGTCTTTCTTAGGTGACACCAGCTTAAACATATTGGCATATGAAGAATTTTGGTCTTTCCTTGTAACATCAATAGTGTATTCCAAGATTTCATCTTATTTGCACAACTTTCTTATTAGGTAAGGGAATGGTAGTATCGATTTCTCTAACGTTTTTTCTTGAATAACCTTTGAATTTCTAGGAAAAGCAAATGGGTGATGTTAGCATTAAACTTTCCTGTTAGAGTTTCACTTCCTTGGGCTGTATATGTTGAAATTATGTTGAGCCTTTTAGTTAGAAACAAGTGATATGTCCCAATCTTGAAATAAATCTTTTCCTTGACTGAGAGCTCACTATAGTCTTTTTCTTCTTTGCCATATGTCCTTTGCAACCATAACTTCTTGACATCAGTGTTTGACATTATTGAGATTTGTGCCACATTGGCTCCTTCGTTAGGAATGTTGAGGGCCTTAACAATTACCTCTACAGAGTATGACACTGAAATCCTTCAAAATTGATATGTTTCTCTTAAATACCATTCGGTGCTGTTAGATAATGTAGGCCATAAGGAAGATGCTTAAAGTTACATCTTCATAACCTCTAGATAAAAATCCATAAATGGACCAAAATTTAATTCCACAATGACTATGGACATGATCGACTTTTCTTGTATAGCTTGAAGGCATTCTGGAGATAGTCTGAGGTGT
This sequence comes from Gnetum montanum, assembly GCA_015680685.1. Taxonomy (NCBI): domain Eukaryota; kingdom Viridiplantae; phylum Streptophyta; class Gnetopsida; order Gnetales; family Gnetaceae; genus Gnetum; species Gnetum montanum. Next base: position 255,339 of record MNCI01009211.1, on the reverse strand, counting down.
TATTATTGTTCAGGTACATGTGGTACTTCTACCTCTCCTTGTGCTAAATGTTTAGTAGCAGGAGTTTGTTGATGAATGTTGAATGATTGAGTTTGTTGCTCTACATGCTCAACTTTTGGAGTTTGTTCTCTTGTTTGGCCTCTCCTACAGCTTTGTAGGCTTTTGCTACTAGGTTGGGAAGGTCCTTCAGTTGCTAGTCTCTTTGGGGCCATTTGCAATCAATAAGAGTTGAAATTAATAAATTTTTTAGACTAATTCCTAATAGTTTATGATCCTTCTTGTACTCTTGTTTTGATCAAGTTCTTATATTATTATGATTACAAAGCTAGAAAAATTTCAAAATGGAACCCCCTAATTATTATATCCTTAATTACTATGACCTTCCACAGTGGTCATTTCTTTGTTTGTGGTGCCCTAAAATGGCTGGTATGGTTAATTAGGAGCATTGGTTAAGTCTTTTGGCTTATATTTGATTAATTAGATACAATGTCTTATTATATTCTTGTACTTACCCTTTACAATGCCTAGAAATGATCTAACATATTTGATAGTTTGTGGCCATTGGATGATGCTCTATACGACGTTGATCTTCTCAGGATCTACCTCAATTCCTTTCTATGAAACTTTATCTCCTAGCATGATCTCATCTTGGACCATTAGATGGCTTTTCTACTAGTTGAGATTTAGATTTATCTCCACATATCTTTTTAGTACTTGATCTAAATGGTCTGGTGCTTATTTGAAGTCCAACCCATAGGTTAAAAAATCATTCATAAATACTTCTATGCTATTACCTATTTGTTTCTAGAAGATACTTAGTATTGATCTTTGAAAAGTGGTGAGTGAATTGCATAAGCCGAAGGGCATTTGTTTGTAAGCAATTGTTCTCCAAGGACTAGTGAACATACTCTTTTCCTAGTCTTCTAGTGCAATGTGGATTTGATTGTACCCACTATACCAATCTAGAAAAGTATAGTACTAGTGTCCTGTGATGGTATCTAGGACTTGGTCAAAAAATAGCAAAGGAAAATGATTCTTAAATGTTGCAAAATTCAATAATCAAAAATCAATACACACTTTCCACTTTACCCCCTTCTTTGGAACAATTACCAAAGGATTGACCCATTCACTGTCTACAATGAAATATATGAATTGTGCCTTTAGTAATTTTTCCAACTCTTGATTTACTACTTTCTTAAGCTTAGGATTCAACCCTCTTTTTGGTTGGCATCATGGCTTAATAGCTAGATCTATGTATATCCGATGTTAACAAATTTGAGGATCAATGCCTATTATTTTTTTGTAAGACCAAGAACATGTTATTGGCCATTTATTGACCACTTCCAATAATCTATTTTTATGTTCTTTGTCCAAGTTAGTGTTGATGATGATTGACATCTTGTTATTTAGAAAAACATATTACAATGCTGCTAGTAGGACCTTTACCTCTAACAGCTCTAGTTCCACTTTATATGGAATCTCGAGTTATCCCCATTCAATTTCTTCTTCTTGGCTTGAATGTGGATATGGATGCCTTCTTCTTAATTGCTTTTGATTATCTTTTTCTTCCATGTAGGTGCTTATAATTTAAGTTTTTGGTTCCATGTATACTTTTGAATATATTTCTTTTTTGGTAACCAACCACTAGATGCCTTCCTATTTAGTTGCTACCACATACAAACATCTTTGCACATACATTTCTTTGATACATATTTTGCATGTTGTGTTGTTCTCTTATTTAACTACCCATATTTTCTACATGCAAGTGCATCCATTATTATTATATGTGATACATGGAACTCTACATCATTGAATGATTCCAACTTCATCCTCCTTTGAAATTTCCAAGGAAAAATCTATGATTCCAAGCTCAACATGCACAATGCTAAGCCAAGCTCTTCCCATAATAATAGGGGACTCTTCCTTGTTTTTATCCACATGAATGACTAGGAAATCGGTAGGCTAAGACCAATTGATAATGGTAGTGATAACATCATCTACCTATCCTAATGGAACTATAATAGACTAATCTACCAGCTATAGTTGAATGTTACTTTTCTTTAATGGTGAAAGATTCCAAGCCTTATACATGTCTTATGATATTAGGTTTACCCCTAACCTAGAATCAAGTAAAGCCTTGCATGGTTTATGGCCTATTATTTGGAGGTACACCAAGGGACTTCTTGGGTCTATTCTTTTGTGGGGAAGTGCTCCTACATTTATCCAATGAGTGATTGTCTAAGTTAGCATGATAGTTATTTAGTTTGCATTAGAAGATGATGGAAGCTTAGCATTTGTGAGAGTAGTGAGTGTGGATGAGGATGAAGTAGATGGAATCCCCATCCTTTGAACCTTTTCTAGACTCATTTGAAATAATGGTCATTTCCTAGATTGAGGTTTGTTCATAATGACTTCCTCTACATGTTCACTACCCTCATTGCATTCTTTTTTTTTGGCTATGATGACAACCCATCTTATATTGTAGTTGGTGGCACTGGTGATAGAGGGTTAGAAGGTTGAATTAATGGACTAGCTAATGCTTGATGTACATATGAACTAGAATCCACCCTTGGAGTTGTAGTTCTATAGTACTTAGGTGGATAATATTAAGAAGTTTGAGTTGTTGCATTTCTTGGAGATATCATATGCTACACATAATATCCATAAGGTTTTGGCTACGGATATGGATATTGCTACCTCAGTGGTGGCATTACCCATTGTCATTGTTGCCATTGTTGTTGATATTGCTCTTGTGGTTGTGGATAAACTCCACTTAGATAATAGATTAGTTGGAAGATATGTATGTAGTTACCTTGAGGATAAAGTAACCATTTTGGCATTTTCTTTTGATGAATCCTGGATTAAGCGCATATGCCTTAGATTCTTACAAGTATGTCATCATAGGATAACATCCCTTAGGATTTTCACACTAGCACACATTGCACCCTTCCTCATCTTCTGAGTTTTAGTCAATACATTATTCCATTAAAGCAATGTTTCCTTTTTATTTATAGTTTTCACATCTATAGTCTATCTTCTTTTTCTTCTCCTTGCACTTATTGAAGGCTTATTTAATTCTTTCTCCTATAATTTTTAAGGTTGTAGAAAATTTTTTATCCACTAAGTCCCACATATTTTCTACCTTGGTCACTATATTATTAACAAATTTATGAATCAATGGATTTTTCTTCTGGATCACCTCTTCCAATATTTCTTCCTCTTGCTATCACACATTCGTACATCTCTTTTTTTGATAAATGGATCTCGATTATACTCCTTGGCTAATTCTCTCTTTTTTAACTAATCTTCATTCTTCACCACATGGGCAATTAGCCTATGGATTAAATGGATGGTCCTTTTTGATAAACCCCAAGGGTTTATATATTTTTATTCCTCAACCCATTAAAAATGTGCCTAAGATGATCCCTTTGGGAAAATCCATGGTCTAGGCATCTATGCAAAAGAGAGTAGTATTTTCCCGTTGCTACATCAAGGAATTTGTATGTCCCTTAATTTCAATCTTGGATCTACTTTATAAGATTGGACACCTTAGAGTAAGTTTGGTATTTCTCATTAAAAAGTTCAAGCATGGTATGCCATGTTTTGATTGATTCAGGTTTCAATGATCTATACTAGCTTTTTGCCTCTTTAATGAGTGTCCTTGGAAATAACTTGAACTTTTGCAAGTAACTTTCAATATTTTGTAAGACACGAGCATCATAAAATGCTTGAAGGTGATATTGTGGATCTATAATATATTCCCCTTCAAACTTAGGAATATTATTCATATCAAGTTACTTGATGTGACTATCCCTCACATACCTAGTTGGAATGTACACTACTTTTCTAATGTTGATCATGCTACAAGTAGCCAATAGGGGCTCTTCATGGTTATAGGGTTCATACACTTTGTTGTAGTAATGTCTTCTTTGGTACTCATATCACATCTTCTATTCTCATCTATTCTTGTCTCTTCATGATTTTTACTCATCATCTTCTTCATCAAGATGCCTTTAATGATTCTTGTGCCTATCATGAGCCTAATGTCTCTTCTTATCATGATCTCTAATCCTTCATTCCCTTCTTTCAAAGTCCACTGATGATCGTGAGGAGGAAGATGAAGCAGTTGGAGAACAATGTTGGCTTGTTCTCCTTTTATGAATCTAGAATTCATCTCTTTGTGATACTGCAAAAACTCATAGCCTTGAATCCTACTTGTGTTTAGAGTTCTCTGCCTTTCTTCTTGGTGCATCTATAAGGGTTGAATGTAATTGCACTTTGATAGGTTCTTCTATATGGATAATAGACATTTATGAATGGGCTTCATGATTATGGTAGATTTTTTCTACTAAAAATGTATCACCATCAAGTTCTTATAGGACTTCAATATTAACATGCTTTTCCTTGTTATTCTCATGCTTGCTTTCCATAGCAATGTCTCTTCGTACTTGTACCTCTGTGGGTTGATAGGGTCTAGTCATGTGTTTGGTCACATGATAGCCCTCTTGCGCATGGCTTAGATTCATTTCCCTTAAAGCTGTTTGAAGCATGGTTTGTGTTAAATGCTCTGGAGAAAAAAAAATGTTGCCCTGTAAGTCTCTTCACCTCAATTGCCTATCTTTATGAAAGATGAATGTAAAATTAGGATAATAAGGATCGATGTAAATGTATGAGATTTGTGTTTACATAGGCATACTCTAATATTCATCATCATATGTTCTATCATTACCCTTTTGTAGCTCTTTGGTAGGTGATAATTTTTCTTTAACTATTGAAGCCATCTTATGTGCTTGAAACTTAGTTAAGTATGTGTTATTAAATTTGATTTAAGGTATAAGGATAGGCTCTATGGTTCTTGATACAATAAACTTTATAAGAACAATTACTTAGCACACATTGACACATCCCTAGCAACAGCACCAATGATGAGTAGTGGGGAAATACTAACACTCTACCATACAAGTCACAAGTGTTAGTGTGAAACTATATCATAATCTATGGATGGACAATGTAAGTATGCTAGTAATTGATGTTAAGTTCGAGATTGATATCTTCTCACTTTGAGTTCATGAAGTTCAAGTGTATGGTGTAACTCTTAGTAAAGCATATGATTAATTTATGTTGTTAAGCTTTGATTACTCCTAGTGAAAAACATTATGAAACTTGAGGATAACAATCTAAATCTAAGTAATGACAGTAGTGTAAATCTACTCTATCCTAGAGCAATGAGCATATGGTCTTAGCTTACCGTACACGCCTTGGACTCGTGTAACTATTACTAGGATTACCAAGTGGGTTCACTACTAAGTGAATCAAGTGAAATCACTATTGGGTTACCAAATGATTACACTTTAACACTTGAAACCATTCATACTCATTCCACTTTACTAATGAACAAGCAAAGTATAGTACTTGGAAATGTAAATGATTAACTAGGAAAACAAGGAAATTATTCTAAGTAAAAATTAAAGCTAAGTGGATGCTATAGGGATAATAAGAAATTTCAATCTTTATTTCTAGTTATGAACTATGCCCTAGTACACTTTACTTGAATAAAAACTCTATACACATGCTCAACATCACACTATGAGCATTCACTTTATCGCTAACTACGAAAAGAGACTATAAGAGTTTCACTAAGACTGGAATGAAAAAGTTGTTCATTGTACATCCAAGTGATGGTATTTATAGGGCTACACACATCCCAAGATATCATATCAATGATGATGTAACATGGATTACAACATTGTAGACACGATATCGTAGTTGCGATATCGCATCTTCCAAAAATTTGACTTTATCAACAAGTATGAATAAAGAAGTCTAGTAGTAGAAATTTCAAATGGAAACCTAAAACATTGAAAATCTCAATAAAAATACCACTAAAATTATTGACATCATGAAAAAATAAAGAATCAACAATACCTACATCCAAGAAACAATATTAGCCCTATTATCTTATATGGTGTTGAATGTTAGATAATAAAAAAGAGACATAAATAACAAATCAGTATGACAGAAATAAAAATGCTTAGATGGATGTTAAATATTATCGAAAGAGATAAATTTCACTACATAGACATTAAATGAAAACTTGGAGTGACTTCTATTTCAAATAATTTGTAAAAATGATGAATTAGATGGTTTGGGCATGTGTAAAGAACATTAAACAACAATACTATAAAGAAAGGCTATCACATCATTGTTCCACAAAAGCCACTAAAAGAAAGACCAAAAAAGACATGGTAAAATATGANAACCTATTATCCTATCATAACATCAAATGTATCTACAATTTTGACCTATTATACATATTTGTTACTCGTTAATTTCTATTTTTGATGAGAAGCAAGGTAAAGAGTAGATTGTTACTAGTACATTGTGTATGATGAGAAGGATAAATAGATTTCTATTAAAAAAAATTGAACATAAGACTTAGCTACTACTAACAATATTGTTGTGCTAACTATTTGAATAAATTCAACGAGTTAAAATGTGAGGTGGAAATTTTTTTTCAACTCTATAATGACCACATAAGATAATTTTTTCTAAGCATGTTTTTTCCCTTAAGAATACACATTTGGCTAATATTTTATATTGGTAACGAGGACTCCATGTGAGTGGAAATTCAGGGTTGTTGGAACCTAAAATAAGTGAAACATAGATATACCCTAGATATATAGTCCAATTAGAACTTTATATAACTCATCATTACCCACTAGAATCAAACCCATGACCTAAAGCTTCCAAATCAAGTGTCTTACCACAAGGCTAACATCTCATTATTCATTTGAGTAGAAAGTCATTAGTATACTACATGCTTGATGAATATGGTAGGATACTTTATTATGGATATGTTGGAATCCAAAAGAATAAATAATAATTACAAAAATAAAAGCACATTATATCATCAACATATAAGAGAAAGTATAATGAAAATGCCCAATGGATTTGGAAATGCTATTTCATATTTTCATCCTTACAACCAATTCTAGAAAACATTTCCTCTACATAGGAAAAGGATTAGGCCTTATCCTTATGGGTTTTTACTTCTTACTAAAAATTTTCTTGTAAACAAATTAGAAACAAATTACAAGAGAAGTTGATAGCTTTTCCAACTTGAGTCTACAAAAATAAAAAGAATTAATACTACAAGAAACAAATTAATTATTTAGCCTTTACTGTAAGTCTTCCTACTTGAAACTATAACTAAAAAGATAATATCTTTAAGAATATAATATTTAAACCTTGAAGGAAGATCATAGGTATGCTTTTACTACTAAAAAATAATTGTACAATAACAAGGCTTCTAAATAGATGATGAGCAACAAGGTACCCCTACGCCCAACCATATAAATCACAAGCATTCACACGTGATCCAATTGAATTCAGTAGACCTTAAGTTCTCAAGTACACTAATTCTAAGATGTGGAATCTAATTGTGACAATCATTGTCTTCTCAACTATACTTGTGAAGATTAACTATATGGTTAAGTATAATTGAGGCACATGATTTTTATTATTTTATATTTTATTTGTCTATGATTAAAAATAGGTTGAAAAATAATTTATAATCAATTTAACTTAATCTAATTACTGATAAATAACTAACTATCCTAACATAAGTATCTAATCCCACTTTTGGAGCACATGCTAAACACGTATAACATTGTTGAGTTACCAAACGTTAAGCATTATTGAGATTACTAAGAGTCATATGCATGATTAAAGTGGTCATACTTATGTGCTTAATTAATTAATTGCTATTGAATCTAATTAGCTTACTTTGGCTTAATTACTTGGAAGCATTAAAGGAAATTTCATGAAACATTAAATGCATAAATAAAGTATTTAAGCTAGCCAAGGTGTTGCAAGGTTTGATTAGAAAGCTTGTCTTTATTTTTGCACACACTACCATGCTCAAGTACAATAGTGTTCAAATAAAGATCTATACACTCAATGACTCTTGTTATGGGCACTTTGGAAAATATTCTAACTTTGGATAAAACAAACTGCAAGAGCTTCACTATGTTATGAAAAAAACTATATTGAAATCGTGTGCCCAAGCACTATATTTATAGGTTGGCATATACCCTGTGATATCGAATATTTGACATTGCATCTAGGGATCTAATATTGGGAATTTGATATTAAGGCTCCAATACTGCATATCCATCAGAGCACAACTTAACATGATTCATCATACCCCCATGACTAAATGAAAACTCATCCTTGAGTGAACAATAGGAGGAACAAGTTCCTTACAAAATATTGGGTAGGTATGGGACTATTGACTGACACACAAATTGACTTACATGGAACAGATAGACTCTAAGTACCCAAGTGTATGGATTAACAATATTTTACAAAATTGGATGTTCATGATAATAGAAACACCCTATACAAACCGGATATCCAACTCCTCTAGTAGCTAAAGAGCAAAGGAGAAGATCTAATGATCATGAACAATCCTTGTTGCATGGTGCTGCTACTTCTTCCTTGGTGAAGACAATTTTTCTTCTAGTCCATGCTTCCCACTGCAATCACAAAAAAATTTCATATTAGTGTGTAATGTATAACATATGGTTTTTAAGTACCTTATCTCATTAGTGGTTACACTTGGCTAGGTTGTGATTATGATGGATTGATTATGTTAATAGTGTTAGTAGGAAAACTGAATAAAAGGGTGCAATGGATAAGTGATCCATAATTAAATTTCAAAAATTCCAAGCACAATGAAATTCTTGAAGAGGGTTAAGAATTCACAACAATAACAAAGGATTTCATTGAAAAACATTGTGATGATGTGCACAATTGGATGTCATTGATGGGGTATGCAAAAGGGTTTGATTGTGAGAATGTCTAAGGGTAAAGAACTTAATTAACCCAACCAAAAGGGTATGTAAGTGGGTCATTCCCAAAGTAGGCATGAGCCTTTTATTACCCTTACATAACTTCAAACTGAAGAGTCCATAGGCCCCATGGACAGTTAATGGTTATAGAAAGTTAAGTATAAAAACCCAGAAGAAAATACCTAAGAATTTTAACACATCAAATGAAGACATCGAACAAGAACATGAAATCAACAATGTGAGAAATGGAAAGCATAGATGGATGAGAGAGAGTGTGTGGAATGGAGTTCTCGATTGAGGTTTCATGAAGTACCTTGTGAATTTTGTGGTTAAATGACCTGATAAGATCCATTCTTAGTCTAAACCAAAACCAACCACATTCAGTGACATCGCATCACCATTCTAAGACCAGTCCACCACCTTGAGACATAAGAGTGCTCCCACAAAACAACCATTGTTCCTTATTAAAGAAGGAAAGAGAAGTAGGAAGTGAGGAAGGGCCTTAGTTAGAGGGGACCTTCAAGCATGGGTAACATGTCTTTCTAGCTCCATAACTAGTGCTTGTAGCCCATTTATTTTCTGTAAGGGTGTGCTTTAAATTTCCATCATCTTTTTTTGAAATCAGAACCACACCATGCAAAGACTTATTCAATTTCTTATTATTAGTCAACATGGAACAATAAGAAACCCAAGAAAACACACATGCAACCAAGTAAGAAGAAAGGCACAAAGAGTATCGAATCCTCATAAGGTGACACCCTATTCAAACCTTGGAATCCTTTCCAAATCTAGAAACTACCAAGGTCACAAATTCGTTAAAGTTTTATTAATGGAAAAGGGACCTCATACTTCTAGAATAAGGAAAACCATAGAGTTTGTGGATGGGTGGATGTTGTGGAATCACTACCTATTACATGAAAAAGAAACCATGTCCAAGTTATCAGTAATAAAATTCAAAGCTAGAATCTAGACACCAATAATCAAACAATCAAATAGCACATGTCCACATCAATTAAACCACATTGTACCTAGTTGGAAATGAGGCACATTATTACTAAAACATAATAAGAAAATCATATTCAAATAAAGAAAAATATACAAGAAATTGTAAAATATGTAAGAAAAATAGAACATACTAACAATGTTGTAAAACAAAAATTTTGAAAAATTAATAATGTAAAAAAAAAGGTGTAAAATGAAGAATGTGTAAATCAAAAAGTTGTAAAAATAACAAGGTGTAAAATAAAAATATGAAAAACTGAGGAGCTGCTTATATGGTTAGCATGGATGGCTATCTCCCCAACAACTAAGTTGAAAGGAGGAGATCCAAAAGATTAAGTGTGGTTTTCCATCCAATGAGATGTTAGTTGTACTGGCTTGCTTAGGCTCATGGAAAGGTTTAACTTGTTGTATGTTGACTAGCTATTTCTTGTCTAGGCTCTCAGGTTTGTAGATTATTATGGCTCCAGAATGAAAATTTTCATAAATGATGTAAGGTCTTTTCCACAATGTCTAGAACTTAGTTTGTTGAGGTACATGTGTGGGGTTCTAGTAGAGGACCTTATGTCTTGGTTGAAATTTAACTTTCCTAGTTCTAAGGTCATGGTGTTTTTTGTTGAATGCCTTGTGTAACTCGTTAGATGATAGGGCCACCAATTGATTTTCATTTAGCAAGTTGAGATTCATTAATCTTTCTTTTTGTGCTAGACTTAAGTCAAGGTCAAAGTCACAAGCTATTGAAAGTGTACGGAGCTCGAATTGAATAAGAAGTGTTGGTAATTTTTTGTACACCAGCTCATAGGAAGAATAGCCGATAGGAAGTTTCCATGTTAAGAAGTAGGCCCAGAGGGCATTGTTGAGTTTTGTGCTCTAGTTTTTCCTATATTTGTTGGTAGTTCTTATTAGAATCTTTATGATTTCCCTATTGGTAACCTCAACTTGACCATTGGCTAGGGGTGGTAGGGTGTTGTTAGTTTATGTTCAACCCCTAAGCGTTGCGTGAGTTTCTAAAAGGTAGTGCCTATAAAGTGAGTTCCATTATCAGAAATTAATGCACAAGGCACATCAAACCTATTTATAACATTTTGTTATACAAACTCAGTAGTAGTAGAAGATGTACAGTAAATAACAGTTGCTACTTCTACCCATTTCATATATTAGTCAATAGCAACTATGATGTATGCCTTTTCATTTAACATGGGCATGATGGAATCCATGAAATCAATGCCCCAAATATTAAGGGGTTCCAATGGTTGGATCCACTATTGAGGTCCCTTCATTCAAGTAGTCATTCCATCATCTCGTTGGTAGCATTCACAAGAGTGGACATATTAGTAAGCATCCTTGAAGATTGTTGGCCAATAATACCATGGAATTAGGATTTTAATGATCATGTGTCTCCAACATAATGGCCCCCACAAGGACCCTCATGAGCATCCTAGAGAATGCAAAATTGATCAGCATCAGGAACACACTAATGAACCAGGCCATTAGCGCAAACCTTGTAGAGGTGTCCATTGATCTTCATGAAATGTTTTACTTGATGAAAAAATTGTTGTTTCTTTTGATGGTCTAACCCTTATGGCATCTCCTAAGTGAGAAGATAGGTGAGAATGTCATCATACCATTTAGGAGCATTGGGAAGTTGTTTAATTATAACCCTGACAAAGAGGACTTCATCAAGAAATAGATTAGATAGTGGGCTTTCTTTCTCTTTGTTGTCCCATCATAGCCAAGACAAGTGATCAGCGACCACATTCTTAGTTTTCTTTCAATCTACCATCATAAGAATGAATTCCTATACGATCACCAACCATTGTATGACACAGGGGCTCACTATTAGCTTGTTCATTAGGAAGAAAATGGCACTATAGTTTATGTGTATAAACACTTTATATCCAAGAACATAGTGCTTAAAATTCTCTAGAACAAACACCACTATCATCAATTCCTTTTTTATGGTGGTGTAGTTCAATTGTGCACCCACAGTGCTTTGGCTAGTGTAATAGATGTAATATGGAATTTCTTGTCACCCATCTACATAAGCAAAACTTCCAAGGCATAATTTAATGCATCCATCATAACATAAAATGGTTTGGACTAGTCAGATTCTTATAGAACTAAAGCTTCTACAAGTTTCTCCTCTAGCTATTGGAATTCTTTTTAACATTTATTAGTCTAGAAAAATGGAGCATCTTTCTTTGTTAGCTCAACCAATGATTTTACAATCTTAAAGAGATTCTCTATGAATCATCGATAGTAGCTAGTATGTCCAAGGAATGATTAAACATTGTTAACAATTTTTGGCTAGTGGGTAGTTCCTTGGATAACCCTTATCTTTTCAGGGTTAACCTCAATTCCTACTTGTGAGATTCGATGCCCCAATACAATGCCCTCTTGGACCATTAGATGACTCTTTTATCAATTGAGCTGCAAGTTTTTTTCAACACATCTTTTCAGTACTTGCTATAGGAAATCTAGGACTTGCTCAAATGTAGCTCCATAGGTGGAGAAGTCATCCATGAAGACTTCCACACCATTACCAATTTCTTGTTATAAATGCTTAAGGCCAGGCGTTGGAAGGTAGTAGGAGAATTGTATAGACTAGAAGGCATCTTGCAATATGCAAAAGTCCCCTAGGGACTCATGAACATTATTTTGGTTTGGTCATTTGGTGCAATTTGGATTTGGTTATAGCCACTATAACCATCTAAAAAACTGTAGTAGAAATGCCTAGATATTGTGTCTAACACCTAATCAATGAATGGCAATAGAAAATAGTCCTTGAATTTTGTCATATTTAGTAGCCAAAAAATTGATGCAGACCCACTACTTGCCTCCTTTCTTTGGAACAATCACGAGTGGACTAACCCACTCACTATCCACAATGGGATAGGTGAACCCTACTTTGAGGAGTTGTTCGATTTTCTCTTTGATGATCTACTTCAATTTGGGATTCAATCATCTCTGTGGCTACCTCTTTGGCTTCATGGCTGGATCAGTGTAGATACGATGTTGGCATATCCTAGGATCAATTCTTGTGAGTTCAGGATATGACTAAGCAAAGGTTGTTGGCTATTTTTCAACCACTTTTAACAGCATCATTTTTTGTTCTTGAGCAAGATTTGCATTAATTATTATTGGCTTTCCATTTTTTAAGAATACATATTCCATGTCGGTAGGTAGATTTTTTAATTCAAGGGATGCTTGCTTGAAATTTTTAGGAATTTCTAACTCTCCCTAGTAGGTATCATCATTTGTAATATTAGAGAGTTGGTGATGAACTTGCTCTAGTTCATCCATGCCTATGACATACACACATGTTCAACTCTTAGTAGGTTCCATGGAAAGTGTGTTGCTTTCAAGATCAGTGGTCAGCCACTAGGTACCCTCTTGTTTTGTGGTTGCTATGTGTAGACACCTTTGGATTTCTACTTCTGGTGCATACTGCATGCCTACAAAGATGAATGCCTATTTAATAGACCAAAGTTTCTACACACAATTGCACCCTATATTGCTATATGTGATGTATGGAACTTGCTTCTTCTTGATATTCCTAAATGCATTTTCTTTAGATGTTTCAAGGGAAAGATCTTTGATGTCCATTTGTGCATAAACAGTGCTTAGCCATGCCCTTCCCATGATAATTGGGAAGCCCCTTTGCAATTTTCCGCCTTGATTATTAGGAAATTAGCAAGGTAAAACCACCCACAAAAAGTGGTCATAATGTCCTCCACTAGTCCCAATGGAACAGTGATGGATTGGTCTACCAATTCTAATCTAATATTGCTCTTCTTGAGAGGGGGTAGGTTCCATGCAGTCTACATTTCATGAGAAATCAAGTTAACACTAGCACTTAAATCAAGGAGAGCTTCAAATGGTTCGTTCTCAGCAATCTATAAATAAATCAAGGGACTTCTAGGATTAGCTAATTTCTTGGGAAGGTTGCCAGCTCAAATCCAATTAGATACAACATGAGTTAACATAACAGTATGGATTTGATGTGGGATTTGATTTGAAAGGAACTCAAAAAAAATTTGATATAGAGGAAGATGGAGAAACAAGGTTTCCAATTGTTAATGTATGTGAGGGCTTAGGTAGACTGTTGGATTGAAAAAAAAAGTTTTTTCTTTGATCAAGTGTTTGAACCACTTGGCTGATAAACTGGTTGTAGATTAATGACCCTAGTAGAATTGCATTGTTGCAGTTGAGTTGGGAGTTCACCCTACATAGATGGAGCAACTTGTAGCTATGTCAAGAGTGGAGAAAGATGTGTAGGAATAAGAGGAGGATAAGGATAAAAGCTAGTATCCCTCCTTTCATATGGATAATGAGTCCAATAATAACCAGAAGGGTAGTAGTAAGGTTGGAAAGTAGAGACATGACTAGAAGAGCCATGTGGAGATAGAGGCTACTGAATGTAATATCCATGTGGATAAAGTTGTCTATAAGGGTATTGCTGCCTTGGTGGTGCCAGTGCCCATGATTGTGGTTACTACCACTATTGGTACTACTCATATGGTTGCGGTGGAGTTCCACTTGAATAATAGTATTGTTGCTAATGGAACTACCTAGAATTTCCTTGAGGATAAGGCAATCTGTTGGGTGTTTGTCATTATTCTAGTCATGGATTCAAGGCATACACCCTAGACTCCTGTAAATGTGATACAATAAGGCAACATCCCTTAGAATGTTCATAATGGCAAATGTCACACCCATCATCATCATTTGGTCAATTCTTGTAACTTCCTCTATTGCAATAATCTTGCCCTTACCTCTTTGATTAGTACATTCAACTTCCTTCTGCCTCCTATGCTCACGATCACTACCTTGTTCTTTAGACTCTTCAACAATTTTTAGGATAGCTTGAAATTTTCTATCCATGGAGTTCCATAACTAATCAACCTTGGCCAAGATTTCAGATTAAAATTTTTGAATTAATATGGTTTTTTGATTCACCACCTCATCAAGTGATGATTCTTCCTCACTATCACAAAATCAAACCTCCCTATTATAAATGGAAGGATCATGGTTATATTCCTCTACACTTTCACATTTTCTCAACTCTTCTTCTTTTTGTACTACTTGCTCAATCAATCATTAAATATATTGGGCTCTTAGTTCTGACAATCACCCTTGAGCATAGATGCCAAGAGTTCTCCTCATTTCTGATCGAAGCCCATCTACAATGTGGTGAAGTTGCTCCTATTGAGAACTATGGCTAGGACATCTATGCAATAAGGAATAGTATTGGCCCATGGTGGCATCCAAGGATTCATGTGTCCCTTGTTTCTATCCTTGGATCTACCTCCTCAAGTTGGACACTTCGAAGTACATTTGATATTTATCATTAAATAATTCAAGCATTATACTCCATCATTTGATAGATTCTAGTTCTAAGAACTAGTACTAGTTCTCTACTTCTTTAATGAGTGTCCTAGGGAACAACTTAAGTTTTTTCCACTTATTTTCTATATTTTACAAGGCACATGGATCATGAAAATCTTGAAGATAATTCTATAGATTTGAGTTGTATTCCCATTTGAATCTAGGAATATTGTTCATGTCCAACCTCTTGATCCTACTTTCATTTACATGCCTAGTGGGAATTCTTATTTCCTCTGCAATGTTGAGCATGCTTCGAGTAACAAGAAAAGGCTCATTGAGATCCTGATTCTGGTGCCTACAATGGCATCTACTACCCCTTCATTCATGGTAATAGGTATCTCTTAACTACATATGCCCTGGGTCTTAACTTGCTCGATGATCCCCTTGATTATCTTGGTTCCATCAATTACCTCCATTATGATCATGCCCCCTATGGTTGTGGTCAAATCCATAAGAGAAAGATGGTGACAAAGGTAAAGAGGAAGGAGGACTAGCACCATCACGGTGCTCGCTACCCCCTCTTCGATGTTCGTGGCCATGATCACGATTAGGTTTCTTGTTTGCATCCTTGTCCTTACTCGCCTCCTTGGATCCCCCTTTGTCATTGAATACATTCTTGCCAAAACCCAAATTATGGATCGTGGATTGCAAGTTTTGGTTTTGACTTCCTTCACTGAAGTCAAAAAGAGGAGTTTCACCAAATGGAAAATACCTAGAAAAGGATTATCCATCATCTTTTTGGTATGGAATGTATGGGAAATCAGTGAACCATTTTCCCTTTGTAGATTTGTATCGTTGCTCTAATTGGCGATCCCTTAGACATTGTGCATTAGTGAGATGATAATCCTTGATGTCAATATCTTGCATGACATACTTAGCATGAAGTTCTTGGAGGCCCAAATGCACAAGAGTTTGGGGGAGCATCATGGGAACAACTTGATCTGGTGACAACACAATGTTACCCTCCATGTCACGCCACCACAGTAATTCATCTTGGTGCAAGATGAAGGTGAAGTTGGGTACATACTTATCAGGATGAGCATATACCACTCGATATTTTTGGGGCGCCTACTAATTCATTCCATCAAACTTGGGCAAAGAATCACTCTTGTGAGAAGAAGACATATTGTATTAAAAAATAAAAAATGTAGTGTTTGTCTTAAAATTTTTGTAGTGATTTTAAGATATGATATGACTCTAAGGTTCACTCCATTGATCTTGAAAAATGTTTGATGAGTGGCAAGGTACCCCTACACCCAACCATATGAATCATAAATGTTCACGTGCAATCTGGTCGAATTCCATGGACTATAGTTACTAAGTACACTAGAGCTAAATAATTTGTATGTGTTGTTCGTTTGTTGTCTTCCTAGTCCCATTTGTGAAATGCAATTGTATGATTAAGTGTGACTAAGGTGTAAGGTTTTTATTATTTTTGTTTTTATGAAATTACTCACCTAGAACAAGAATAAAAGTAGGAGTGATTAAAAGTAAAATTGATTAATTGCTAAGGAAACTAAAGTCTAATCTAGCCTAACATAAGTAATCATTACCACTTTCCGATCACATCCTGAACGGCTAAGCTATCAAACGCTAATCATTTCTGAGCTACCAAATGTTACATGTATGCTCAAAGGGGTTGCGCTTGTGTAATTTAATGATTTTCTTAATTGATCAAAATGAATTTTTGTGCTAGAAACATGAAGGTAAAGTGCATAAAATAAAATAACATAAAATAAAATATAAATGCATGAGAAAGGAAATCTCAAGTGCTACAAGGAATGGATCAAAGAGCTTGTCTTTATTGCTAACACAATGGTGTGATTAGGTACATCAATGCTTGAATAAAGATTCATTCATACTTAGACCTCCTAGTGTGAGCACTTGGAAAATATTCTAACTTTAAAATGGACAAATTGTAAGAGGTTCACTATTGACTACTAAAAAAATACTCCCAATTGTGTGCCTAGGTGCAGTATTTATAAACCCAGAAGTAACCTTGTGATGTCAAATGTATGATATCTAATCTTGGGCCATGATATCGCATATCCGATATTGTGTACCCAATATCACGGCCACCCTAATATCAGAGTGATGAAAACACAATTTATCATACCCCCATGACTAAATGAAAACTCATCCTTGAGTATAGAAGAAGAAGAACAATTCCTTTACAAAATATAATAGGGGGTGATTTAACTGACATGTAGATTGACATAGAGAAAATAGACAAATACAAAAGTGCCCAAGCATACAATATTACAATGGTGTACAACATTGGGTGTTCATGAAAATAAGAAGGAACACCAATGGGTCCAAAGGACATCCAACCCCTCTTAGCAATAGAAGAATGAGGGAGAGGTAGAAGAGACTCACAGTCAGGAAAAATCTCCCACAAGTGATATGGTTGCATCCTCATTGGTGATGATAGTCTTGCTTCCAGTTCACACTTCCCACTGTAATTACAACAAAACCAAGGATTAGTATTTATAGTCAAATCGATCATGGCTGAGTACTTTGTCTCATCGATGATTTTATCTAGCCAAGTTGTGATTCTGATAGATTGGTTGCTTGATGTTGTTAGTGGAAAGATTGATGAATGGGTTTAATAAGAGAAGCGATCCATACAATTCAGAAAAAGATTAACACAAGGAGTACTAGAAAATGGGTATTCACAACAATAAAAAGGAGTTCATTACAAATAGTTGTGAAGGTGTGTACAATTGGATGATATGGATAAGGTAAATAAAAAGAATTTGATTGTAATAATGTCTAAGGGCAAAGAACTTAACTTAACCAAACCAAAATATATGCAAGTGGGTCCTCCCTAAAGCAAGCATAGGTCTTTTATGCCCTTGCATATCTTCAAACCAAGGAGTCCATGGGCACCATGGATGATTAATGGTTACAGAAAGTTAAGTACAAAAACCCAAAAGTAATTGATTAAGAAACCCAACATATCAAACTAGAACAGGAATCAAAACATGAAACCAACAATGAGGTGAGACATGGAAAGCATAAATGGATAATAGAGAAAGTGGAATAGAGTTTCTAATTATGGTAACATACAGTCCCTTGTGGAGTTAGTGATTAATTGACTTGGTAGGATCCTTCCTCAGTCCAAATAAAAACCAACTACTTTCAGTGACTTCGCATCGACATTCTAAGGTAAGTTCATTCCCTAAGATACAAAAATGCTCCCATTAAACAACCAACACTCCAAATTGGAGTGAAAGTAGGAAGTGAGAAAGGGCCTTAGTTAGAGGAGACAAGACAAGTCTCATAACCAGTGCTTGTAGTCCTTTTATTTGGTCTAAAGGGTATGCTTTGAATTCTCATGTTTTGTTTTGTTTTGTTTTGTTTTTTGTTTTAAATGGAAACCACACCATGCAAAGACCCATGTGTTTTTTGCATTTATTTTTTCCAAGGGATGTCCCTTGAATCCTCACTTTTTTTTTTGGTGATGAGGATCACACCATGCAAGAACTTATTTGACTTCCTATTATGAAATGACACATAATGGTGAGAAGCTTATGAGAACACTCCTGCACACAAGAAAACAGAAAAACACAAAGAATACCACATCCCTTTGAAGCCACACCTTGTCCAAACCTTTGATTCCTTCCCGATTTCAAAAACTACACAAGTCATGAATTTATTAAAGTTGTATTAATGAAGAAAAGACTACATGCTTCCAAAACAAGGAAAACCATAGAGTATGTAGATGGGTGGATGATGTGGACTCACTACCTATTACATAAAAAGAAACCATGTTACAGTCATCAGTAACAACATTCAAAGTCAAAAACCAAACATCAATAATCAAATTACAAATGAAGCATACCACCATCAAGTAGTGCATTACCATTGTACCTACCACCTTATTAGTAGAAAAAGTAGGAAAACACATCAAACACAAGCAAACATAACCATAAAAGAAAGTAAAAGAGTAGACAATAAATATTGAATATATTAACAATGATGTAAAACAAAAACTAAGAAAATACCAATAACTTTAAAAATACAAATATGTAAAATAAAGATGTAAAACAAAGAAGATGAAAAAAAAGTTGTAAAACCAAAAATGTGTAAAACAAAAAATTCAAAAACTGACGAGCTGCCAAAGGTGTTATTATGGGTCACCATCTCACCCACAACTAAGTTGAAAGGGAGAGATCTGAAAGATTGAGTGTGGTTGTTCATATGACAAGGTGTTTGTTGTGTTGGTTATCTTGATCTCATGGAAAGGTTTTATTTGTTGAATGTTAACTAATTTTTTCTTGTCTGGGCTATCAGGGTTGTAGATGATCATGGCCCCTAATGGAAAAGTCTCATCAATGATGTAAAGTCCTTGCCACAATGTTTGAAATTTGGTTCATTGGGGTACATGTGCAGGATTCCAATGACATTTCTTGTTAAATGCCTTATGCATCTTGTTAGATGATAGGGCCATTAATCAATTTTCTTCTAGCAAGTTGAGACTCATTAATCATTCTTTCTATGCTAAACTTAGATCTGAGTCAAGGTCATAATTTGTAGAGAGTGTACGGAGCTTGGATTGGATGGGCAATGTTGGTGATTTTTTGTACACAAGTTCATGGAGAGTTTCCATGTGGAATGATAGGCCTAAAAGGCATAATTTAATTTAGTGCTCTAGTCCCTTTGGTATTTGCTAATGGTTCGCGTTAAGATTTTTCTAATTTCCTTATTAGTAACTTTAGCTTGACCATTGGCTTGGGGGTGATATGGTGTTGTAAATTTATGTTCAACCCCCAAACGTTGCATCAGCTTCCAAAAAGTGGCACCAATAAAATGAGTTCCATTATTAGAAATTAACGCACAAGGTATACCAAACCTATTTATGACATTTTGTTGTACAAATTGAGCAGCAGTGGTGGATGTACAGTTGGTGATGGCTACTGCTTCTGCCCACTTGGTACAATAGTCAACTGTGACTATTATATATGCCTTTCCATTTGATAAAGGTGTGATGGAATTCATAAAGTTGATGCAGCAAATGTTGAATGGTTCGAGAGGTTGTATCCATTGTTGTAGTCCCTCCATTCGAGTTGTCATTCCACCATCCTTTTGGCAACAATCACAAGTGTAGACAAATTGATGTGCATTCTTGAAGATTGTTGGCCAATAATACTCCACCATGAGGATTTTTATGGGTGTGCATCTCCTAGCATAATGGCCCCCACAAGGACCTTTGTGAGCATCTTGAAGAACATGCAATTGATCTGTATCAAGGACACACCAACGTACCAGGCCATCAAGACAAACCTTGTAAAGGTTTTCATTAATCTCTATGAAGTATTTGACCCAATGAAGAAACTATTGTTTCTTTCTAGTGTCCAACCCTTGTGGGAATTCTTGCTTAAGCAAATAAGTAAGGATGGTGTTGTAACATTTTGGTTCATCGGGCATTTGTACATTAATAGCACCTACAAGGAGAGATTCATCAAAAAATTGATTAGATAAAGGACTCTCTTTCTCATTGTCATCCCATTGTAGTTGCGATAAGTGATATGTGACCACTTTCTCCACACCTTTACGATCTACCATTGTGAGATTGAATTCTTTCAAAATCATGAGCCATCGTATGACACGGGGGCTCACCATTGGTTTATTCATTAGAAATATAATGGTGCTATGATCTATGTGAACAAACACTTTGTAGCCAAGCAGATAGTACCTAAACTTTTCTAAAGTGAACACCATTGTCATCAACTCCTTTTATGTGGTGGTGTAGTTCAATTGTTCACCTATGATGCTTCGACTTGTGTAGTGAATGTAATATGAAAATTTTTGATCATCCATCGGTGTAAGCATTGCCCCAAAGCATAATTTGATGCATCAGTCATCACATGAAATGGTCTAGACCAATCTGGTGCTTGAAGAATGGGAGTTTCAATAAGATTTTTCTTTAATTATTGAAATGCTAATTCACATGCAGGATTCCAAACAAACAATGCATCCTTCTTTGTCAATTCTACTAATGGCTTGACAATTTTGAAAAAATTCTCGATTAATCATCGGTAGTAGCCAGTATGACCAATGAATGATCAAACTTCTTTGAATGTTTCAGGTTCGTGGGGTATTCCTTGGATGACCCTTATTTTTTTAGGGTCCACATCAATTCCTATTTTTGGGATGTGATGCCCCAAGACTGTGCCTTCCTGGACAATAAGATTGCTCTTTTGCCAATTGAGCTGAAGTTTTGTTTCAGAAAATCTTTTTAATACCTACTTACTATGGTCTAGAGATTACTCAAACGTAGCTCCATAGGTAGAAAAATCATCAATAAAAACTTCTACCCCACTATCGATCTGTTGTTGAAAAATGCTAAGAACTAATCTTTGAAATGTGGTTGGGGCATTATATAGACCAAATGGCATCTTTCGGTAAGCAAAAGTTCCCCAAGGACTTGTGAAA
>MNCI01009211.1:208636-233029 GCA_015680685.1 Gnetum montanum | reverse complement strand
TTCTTCTTGATCTTTCCAAATTCATTTTCTTTTGATATCTCCAATGAAAGATCTCTAATGCCCATTTTGGCATCAATAGTACTTAACCACACCCTTCCCATAATGATTGGAAAGTCCCCCTTGTAGTTCTCCACTTTGATTACTAGGAAATCAACAAGATATGACCACCCACAAACAATGGTGATGATGTCCTCAACCAGTCCCAATGAAATAGTAATGGACTAGTCTACCAGTTTCAGCTAGATGTTGCTCTTCTTCAAAGGAGAAAGGTTTCACATTATGTACATCTCATGTGAGATCAGATTAACATGGAACCAGAGTCAAGAAGAGCTTTGCAAGGCTTATTCCTAGTAATTTGCAAGTAAACTAAGGGACTCTTGAGATCAACTAATTTTTTGAGCATGTTACCAACTTGAATCCAATTAGATATAGCATGTGTTAGCATTACAGTCTGGATTCGAGAGGGATTTTGGTTTGAAGGGGACTTGAATAGAGAAGAAACAGAGGAAGGTGGAGGAGTAGGGTTACCAACCATCGATGTGTTTTAGGGCTTTGCTGGACTACGAGGTCAGAAGAAGGATCTTTTCTTTGTTCATGGTTCCAACCCACTGGATGGGTTAATTGATTACAGGTTAACTACCCTCGTAGTGTTCCTTTGCTATGGTTGTGTAGGAAATTCACCTTGCATGGATGGAGTAGGTGGTAGTTGTGCAAGAAGTGGAGGAGTAGGTGTAGGAATAAGAGGTGCATGAGGGTAGCAGGTGATAGGATGATTGGTATGTTTCAGGAGGGTAGTAGTGAGATTGATAAATAGCAATATGACTAGAAGAGTCCCTTAGAGATGACGGTTGCTGAACATGGTAACCATAGGGATCTGGTTGTCGATAAGGGTATTACTATCTTAGAGGTGGCAATGCCCCCAATTATGGTTTCTACCACTACTAGTATGTTTCATAGGGTTGTGGAGGAGTTCCACTTGGATAGTACTACTATAATTGATGGAAATATTAGGAATTTCCTTGTTGATAATGTAATCTTTTGGTCACTTTCCTTTGTGAAAGTCATGGATGTAAGGCATACACCCCAGATTCCTGCAAATGTGATACAACTGGACAACATCCCTTAGGATGTTCATACTGGAAAACATCACACCCACCATCATCATCTAAATCACTATCCATAGTCATCTCTAATGTAGCCATTTTACCTTTACTCTTAGATATGGTGCATTCAGCTTCCTTACGCCTTCGATGCTCTCGCTCACCACTTTGCTCCTTAGACTCTTTAGCAATTTTTAAGATAGCTTGAAACTTACTATCCATGGAGTCCCATAACTAATAAACCTTGGCCGTGACTTCTTATTGCAATTTTTGAATGGAAAGGTTTTTTGATTTACCATCTCATCTCTAGCAAATTCATCCTTACTGTCACAAAATCAAACCCTCTTTTTTTGAATAGAAGGGTCCCTGTTGTATTCTTTTGCACTGTCATGTTTTCTTAGCTCTCCCTCCTCCTTTGCTACCTACTCAATTAGTTTTTGGATCCAACAAGCACTTAACTCTATCAATCTCCCTTGGGCATAGATGCTAAGGGATTTTCTAGTTTCAGACCGCAACCCATCTACAATATGGAAAAGCTAATCAAGCTAAGAGTATCCATGGCTAGGACACCTATGCAATAGAGAGTAGTTTCAGCCAATAGCAGCGTCCAAGGGCTCATGATTCCCTTGTTTCCATCGTTGAATTTGTTTTCTTAGATTGGATACTTAGGAGTACTTTTGATATTTGTCATTGAATATTTTCAACATCGTACTCCACCATCTGATTGATTCTGTATCCAAGGATCAATACCAACTTTCTACTTCCTTTATAAGTGTCCTTGGAAATAATTTCAGCTCTTGCCAATCATTTTCAATATTTTGCAAGGCACATGTATCTTGGAAGGCCTGAAAATGATTTTGTGGATCAGCATCATATCCTCCCTCAAATTGAGGGATATTGTTCATATCTAGCCTCTTTATTCTACTATTCTTCATGTGCCTAGTTGGAATCCTCATAGCCTCTGCAATATTTAACATGTGCCGAGTAGCAAGTAGAGGTTCATTAAGGCCATGATGGTGGCACCTACGATGTTCCCTACTAGCCCTTCTTTCTTGATGATGGACCTCTCTCGATTTCCCATGTCTTTGGTCACAACTATCCCGATGGTCCCTTCTATTGTTTTGGTCTCATTAATCACCTCCATCACAGTTATTTCTTCTACAATCATAATCCAAACCATATAAAGAAGAAGAAAATGACAATGAAGGGGAAGAAGAAGGGGAACTTGCTCTACCCTAACACCTATCATCCTTCCTATGATGCTTGTGACCATGATCACAATCATGATCCCCTTTGTCCCCCTTTTCTTAACTTGCTTTTTCATATCTATTTTTTTCATTGGATCTATTTTGACTAGAACCTGGATTATGGATTGTAGATTGAACATTCTGGTTGAGGGCTCCTTGAACAAAGTCAAAGAAAGGAGAATCACTAAAGAAATGGTCACCTTCATCAATTGGGCCAAGTGGAGGTAAAAAGATGTTTGACCCCTTTCCCTTCATAAGCTCATGTTGATGCTCCAACTGTTGATCCCTTAATCTTTGTGCTTCAGTGGGATGATAATCCCTTGAGTTAGGATCTCACATTTCATATTTTCCATGGAGATGTTGAAGCTCGTGTCATGCTAGCATTAGCTAGAGCATGGTTGGAATAGATTAGTCAAGTGGCAACACAATGTTGCCTTCCATATCGTGCCACTGCATTAGTTCATCTTGATGCAAGATGAAGGTAAAGACTAGTACATACTCATTGGGATGAGCATATACCACCTGGTATTGTTAAGGTACTTGAACTGCCCTCAGCAGAGATGGGCTCCTATGAGAAGAAGACATTTTGTATTAATAAATAGTGTGCAATTAAGATTTAATTTAATGATAATAATAATAATTTTTTTCATAGGATTTGACTCTATGGGTTTTGAACAACAAGGTACTAAATTTCACTAGGCTTAGATAGCACACGAAGAACTACAGTCCTCGGCAACAGTGTCAATGATGAGCGATAAGGTACCCCTACACCCAACCATATGAATCACAACTAGTCATGTGCAATCTGATTGAATTCTGTAGACTATAGTTACTAAGTACACTAGAGCTAAACAATGTGTATGTGTTGTTTGTTCGTTGTCTTCCTAGTCCCACTTGTGAAATGCAATTGTATGGTTAAGTGTGACTGAGGTGTAATATTTTTATTATTTGTGTTTTTATGAAATTAATTACTTAGAACAAGAATAAAAATAGGAGTGATTAAAAGTAAAAGTGATTAATTATTAAGGAAACTAAAGTCTAATCTAGCCTAACACAACTATTCCCACTTTCCGAACACATCTTGAACTTTGTGCGAACACTATTATGTTGTCAAACGCTAATTGTTTTTGAGCTACCAAATGTCACACGTATGCTCGAAGGGGTCATGCTTGTGTAATTCAACAATTTTCTTAATTGATCAAAATGAATTATTGTGCCAGAAACATGAAGGTAAAGTACCTAAAATAAAATAAAATATAAATGCATGAGAAAGGAAATCTCAAGTGCTGCAAGGAATGGATCAAAGAGCTCGTCTTTATTACCAACACAATGGTGTGCCTAGGTATATCAATGCTTGAATAAAGATTCATTCACTTATACCTCCTGCTGCGGGCACTTGGAAAATATTTTAACTTTCAAATGGACAAACTAGAAGAGCTTTGCTACTAACTACTAAAAATGTACTCCCAATTGTGCGTCTAGGCATAATATTTATAGACCTAGGAGTAACCCTGCGATATCGAATGTACAATATCGCATCTTGGGCCACAATATCGCATACCCGATATCGTGACCACCTCGATATTAGAGTGATGAAAAACACGATTTATCAATGTTCCACTAAGTCCTAGATAGCAAACGTAACAAGTAAAGGTCCTCAACAACGGCACCAATGATGAGCACTGAGGTACCCCTACATTCAACCATACAAATCACAAGTGTTCATGTGTAATTTAGTTGAATTTTGTAGACATTAAGTTCTCAAATACATTGGTTCTAAGCCATGGAATCTAATCATGAAAATCATTGTCTTCTCAACTATACTTGTGGAGCTTAACTGTATGGTTAAGTATAATTGAGGCACATGATTTTTATTATTTTATATTTTATTTATCTATGATTAAAAATAGGTTGAAATGTAATTTATAATCAATTTAACTTAATCTAATTTTTGATCAATAACTAACTATCCTAACATAAGTATTTGATCCCACTTTCTGGGCACATCTTGAACCCATACAACACTACTAGGTTACCAAATGTTAAGCGTTGCTAGGATTACCAAGAGTCATATGCATGCTCAAAGTGATCATACTTATGTGCTTAATTAATTGACTGCTATTGAATCTAATTAGCTTACTTTGGCTTAATTACATGGAAGCATTAAAGGAAATTTCATGAAACATTAAATGCACAAATAAAGTATTTAAGCTAGCCACGGTGCTGCAAGGTTTGATCAGACAAATTGTCTTTATTTCACACACACTGCCGTGCTCAGGTACAATAGTGTTCAAATAAAGATTTGTACACTCAATGACTCCTGCTACAAGCAGTTTGGAAAATATTCTAACTCTAGAGAAAACAAACTACAAGAGCTTCGCTATGTTATGAAAAAAATTATATCAAAATCATGTGCCCAAGCACTATATTTATATGTCGGAATATACCTCGCGATATCGGATATTCTACATCACATCTAAAAATTTATTATCGGGTATCTGATATCGAGGCTCTAATATAATGTATCCAACATCAAAGAAAAACTTAACACGATTCATCAATAGATAACAAATAGCTGAAGATACTTCCAAATATAAATAAAGGTAGAAAATAATATAGGTTGATCACCTAGAATGATATCATTAATGTTTTGTTAAAAGTTATTGCAAATTTGAGATGTCTATCTCTAACAATGTTAGGCAATTGGATACTAAAAATTGTGAAAATGGATCTTCAGTTTTACTAAGAGGACATTGAGAAGAAATAATTCTCACATGCTAAATATGAATACTAAGAGAAACACTTTAATATATTAGATATCATACAAAAATTTGAATTTTTAGATATGTATGAACTTTCTAAATATCTCTTATTTTTTTCATCCAAAATTATGGTGAAAATTGTATTTTAGCTAAAGCATAAATTAATTTCTACTGGGGGTAATCAAATAATGGTTGCACTACTTGGTGTAGGGACACCTCTTCTAATCCCCTTGTTCTACCCTACATGAATTTTTTTTAGGTTTCAACCTTAAAGAAGACATAGATAAGTACGCTATGTTAATATGTATCTTCTTGTGTTGATTTTGTTGATGATGCTTCTTGGATGTTTTGACATGTTTCAAGGTGTTTTTTTTTCTCATTTTGACTAGTTTAGGGGATTCTTGGATCCATGGAGACTTGTTTGGAGGCATCCAGAGGTTCTAGACATCAAAATAAGCATTTTTGTATTTAGCCTTGGTAGGTGAGATGTCCCACCAGAAACAAGGACATCCCAGGTAAAATGTCCCAACTATGCAGGTGACATGTTAGGTGGAACATCCCTCCAAAACTTGGGACATCTTAGGACTAGATGGGACATCCTAAAAAAATAGCAAACGTCTCAACCAAGAGCTAGGTTTTTGCAGGAGATGTCCTAGCAAAGTTAGAGATGACCCAAATGGATGGGGAAACTTTCAAAAATGTCCATCCAAATTTGGAAAATATCCAAAGCAAGATGGAAATAGCCAACGATGAAGGTGAAAAGACTTGGAAAGCATCTAAATAATCTCAAGTTGAGTTGAAGAAATATTTCTAGGTTTCATGTCTTCTGATTGCTTATAAATATTGATGTGATTTACCATTGTTGGTGTTTAACCCTAATCGAGAGCGAGAGAGAGAGAGCTCTTGAGGGAAGAAAACCTATGCAAGAAGAGAGCTTGTCCAAGGAAATTGAGTGAGAGGAAAGAGAGAGCACTTGAGAGAGGTTGAGGAAATCTCTTGTAAGTGTCTTATCTTGAGCATGGGCTCCATTGTGAGCAATATAGGATTGAGGGAACAAGTGTGGCCTCTAAGATCATTAGGAGAGTTGTGAGTTGACCTTGGCTCCTCATATTTGATGTATTACCTTTGTATTATAAAATTTTTCTTACTAAAATATTTTTTTATCTATTTCATTGTGTTGTTTTTATTTTCTAAGCTAGATATGCTTGAAATTTGTGGATTGGATCCAATTGGGGTCTATTGAGATGCAACCCCTACACCATATTAGTATCAGAGTAAAGATTTGAAGGTTTCCACACTCTATATTAAAGTTTGATGTTTTCTTTGAATGAAAGGAACATTGTTGCAGATATTTGTGCATTTGATTTTGGATATCATTCTTTTTCCTTTAGGTGTGGCTTTTAAGAAGAAGAAAAATAAAGAGCTCAGACAAGAGCTTCAAGAGTTCAAGAACTCCTTTAAAGCTTTTATGGCTAAAATGTAATAAGTTCCTCTAAAAGTAAAGGTCCCAAGAACTAATATTAAAGGTCCCAAGAACTAATATTTTTCAAAACATTTAGGGAGGGATATGGATAAATTCAAGACTAACTTGAAAAATATTTTGAAGAAAATAGAGAGAATATGTTCTAGCCATCAAGAGAGGAAGGAAGATGAAAGGTCTAATGAACTAGAAATCAATGAGAAAAATATTTGTTAAGTATCTATTATTAAGAAAAAAAGTGTTCAATACTTAATGGTTTCAAGAGAGGGAACCAAGAGCTTCTTCAAGGGAACCAAAATATCTTCAAAGTCCAACATGGTATATGTTGCTAATCAAGGTGAGTTCCTACCTCATAAGTCATGGAGGGTGAAGAATCAAAGCCGAAAGAGTGGCAAAGATCAATGAACTTCTTCAAAGAGAGTCAAGAGTAGCACTAGAAGGTATGATACTCATTCTTTTTGTAATTGTTCTATATCTTGTGGCAAGGGAAAGCAAATTCTAAGCCAAGTTGAAGCTATCTCATGGAAGAGAGTTGAGTCTTCTAGCCAAGTTATGTGAAAGAATGATTGCTTTAATGATTTTTTTTTATGAAACTAATGTTAAAACCATG
Organism: Gnetum montanum; assembly: GCA_015680685.1. Taxonomy (NCBI): domain Eukaryota; kingdom Viridiplantae; phylum Streptophyta; class Gnetopsida; order Gnetales; family Gnetaceae; genus Gnetum; species Gnetum montanum. The sequence continues at coordinate 225,830 of MNCI01009211.1, read as the reverse complement.
GAGGAGAGTTTATCTTTTCAGTTAGTATCTCTAAAGTGGAATGAAGAGCATGTTGATGATTCCCTTGAAGAGGAGAAGCCATTGGAATTAGGAACTCCTATTTGGGATTGTGAACCTTCAAGCTTTGATGAGATTGGATAACCATGCATTGATGAGATTGGATAGCCACATGTTGAAGATCAAGTTGAATCAAAGATGAATGGGAGAAGACATGAAGAGGTAAGTAAGGGTGAGCTTTATCTTATTGATGGTAGTAATGTCTCTCATGTTGAAGCTAGTGTGATGGATACTAGTTTTTCATTTCAGCTTTATAGTGGTTTGTTCAATGGTAATGATGATCATCATGATCATTGTGGTGATTGTGATGGGATTGAGAGTCATGTTGTGACTTTTGAAGCCATTATTAGTGAGAGGAAGGCTAATAATGGTAATTGTTTTGATGATGATGGCTACTGGAATAATAATTTTGAGAAGGTCATTATTGATGTAAGTGAAGACATTGATAATGATATGATTTTTCAAAATTTGGAGATGCTTGCTATTGATTATAGCAATGATGAATTCGGGAAGTGTGTTGATGGATCTAATTGTCTCAACTATAAAATGCATAAGTAGCATGAAGGAAATCTACATGATGATGCTAATGATGAAAGGAAGCTTAGTGGTAGTCTTTTAATCACTAAGAAGAAAGTGAAGAATAGGAAAAAGAAGCAAAGAAAGGATGTTGGATTATGAAAGCCTAATCCTTTTTCTTTTTCTTATTCTTTATTTGTTGCTATTTTGAGTCATCATGGGGATGAAAGGGAATCATTTAAAGGAGATGATTAATTAAAGGAAGCATGATGGGATGTGAGGATAAGCCTCCATGAGTAAGGAAAGCTCAAAACCAAAACCTCCAATGATACTCGTTCCCATGTTTGTAATGCATTGAGTCATGATTGTTAGGTTGGCCTTGAGTCATGGGGGCATGGTGCCTTCTAGCTTGTGAAAGGTCATGAAGCATGAAATGTTTAAGGGTGGGAGAGCTAATGTAGGAACAGCTCTTCCGATTCCCTTGTTCTACCCTACATGAATGGTTTGTAGGTTTCAAACTTGAGGAAGACATGGATGAGTGTGTCTTGTTAATATGTATCTTTGTATATTGATTTTTTTTTATGATTATTCTTAGATGTTTTGGCATGTTTCGAGGTGTTTTGGGCTTATTTTGAAATGTTTAGGGGGTTCCAGGATCTATGAGGACTTATTTGGATGCATCACAAGGTTCTAGACATCAAGACAAGCATTTTTGTGTTTAGCCCTAGTAGGTGAGACATCCCACCAAAAACTAAGATGTCCCAGGTGAGACATCCCAACTATGTAGGTGACATGTTAGGTGGGACATCCCACCAAAACCTAGGACGTCTTAGGACTAGATGGGACATCTTAAAAAAATAGCAGACATCTCATCCAAGAGCTAGGTTTTCATAGGAGATGTCCTAGCAAAGTCAGAGATGACCTAGACAGATGGGGAAGTTTCTGAAAATGCCCATCCCAATTTGGGAAATATATAAAGCAAGATGGACATAGCCAAAGTAAGATGAAAACAATCAGAGAGAAGGTGAACAGACTTGGGAAACATCTAAAGAACCTCAAGTTGAGTTGAGGAACTATTTCTTGGTTTCCTATCTTCCAGTTGTTGATAAATATTAATGTAATTCACCATTGTTGGTGTCTAACCCTAACTAAGAGAAAGAAAGAGAGCTCTTGAGGGAAGAAAGCCTATTCAAGAAGAGAGCTTGTGCAAGGAAATTGAGTGAAAGGCAAGGAAGAGCACTTGAGAGAGGTTAAGGAAATCTCTTCTAAGTGTCTTATCTTGAGCATGGGTTCCATTGTGAGCAATTGAGGATTGAGAGGGAACAAGTGTGGCCTCTAAGATCCTTAGGAGAGTTGTGAGTTGAGCTTGGCTCCTCATCTTTAATGTATTTCCTTTGTATTATGAAAGTTTTCTTACTTAAAGAAACTTTTTATCTATTTCATTGTGTTATTTTTATTTTCTAAGCTAGATATGCTTGGAAGTTGTGGATTGGGTCTTATTTGGATCTATCAAGGTGTAACCTTTGCACCACTACTAAAAAAATTATGCTAACCATTTAAATGAATCTAATAAGTTAAAATACTAGGCAAGGACAACAATTTTATTCTACCTATACCATAGCTACATAAGCTAATTTTTGTCAAGCATCTTCTTTCCTTGAAAACGTATATGTAGTTAATAATTTATATTAGTAAGGGGACCACATGAAAAGTGAGATGTCACTAGTATATTATGTTCTTGATAAGAATGGTGGGATGCTTGGTTACTGTATTCTTAGTTGAAGGATAAATTAATTTTGACAAAGGAAAATGAATATAAGACCAACCTATAAGTTTTATTTAAATTAATTATTTGATTCATACTTTTTATTTAAAGAGTGATTTTCCCCATATTTTTAGGGTAAAATTTTGGTCTTATCATTATATTTAAATGCTATACTTGTAGCATGGATTGTGATACATTACATCTAAACACATTGATGAGAGGTGAAAATCCCTAAAAATGTATTATGTAGCTACAATGCTTTTCAAATAGTTTTGATATCTTTTCTTCTAATTCTATTTCTTTGCAATTTTTTCTAACTTTTTTATAGATTTTTTGTTACAACACTATTGTGGATAGCACCACTGAGCCTTGAATTCATGAAGTGTTTGAAGGAAAACTCAAAATGGACTATGTTTTAACGATAATAGAACTTGCATACATAAGTACATAGTACCTATTATTCTAAAGGTTAGGAGTGTAGCAAGTACACCTTAATAATCATATAAGTGATGGGACTAATTTAATGTATACACATGATTATAGAGCATTAACAATTATATAAGAGATAATGATCCTCAAATGAGATAATATGCATCCCCATAAGAGTAGGGGAAGTCTTCATGCTAAAAGCCAATCCCTATATTGCCTACATATCCTTGTGATGTAGTACACAAAGAATTAGAGCTATGTAGCTCTTAAAGATAGGGAATGATGATTAAAATAGCAAGAAATCAAAGAAGATATCCATAATCTTCCTTACCCTTGTTTTAGAAGGAAAGAAACCTTTAAACCATCATCATGACATACTCTCTACATTTTTACTAGTTGTCCTTGATTCTATTAGTTACAATATTACTTTTCCTTTATTCTATTACAAATGAAATGGAAAGTTTAGTTACATTTAGGATTAAATGCTAGAAACAAAATAAAAAATAAAAAAATTAACAATATAACATGTAAAACATGGTTTTTTGTATATATCAAGAAGGAAAGTTTTTAAAATGACTTCTAACTAATTAAATAGATATCATATATTTGTATTATCAATAGCTTATACATTTTTTCTTTGAAAGATATTTTGAATCATACTAGATATCATATGTTATTTTTAAAAGTTGACATGATGCATTAATGCTTAGTATCTTATTTGAAACATAAACATAGCAATTAGATATTAGAAGAGATCTTCCAAAAACCTTAGCATTAAAAATAGTATCATGAAGGAAAACTATGGCTAAAAACAAAAGGTTGTGAATTAAAATGCAATGATGAATTAACAATAGCCTAAAAAGGTTAATTCTATAGTTTTGTAAAGTTAGAAAAATAATAAAGGTGGAAAGTAATATAGAGTAGAATATCTATGTGTAGCCATTCCCATTTCTATGAAGATACTAACATAATAATGAGATCATATTGCTTTCTTTTTTAAAAAAATAAGGAAATTTTGGTTTTGGCTAGGTTGCACTTTGGAGTTTGCTAACTCCATAATTTAAAATACCTTTAAAAAATGAAATACCAAAATTAACAACCAAGTAATATTTTTACAACCATAAAACTCACTCAACTTTATTGCCACAGAAAACTCATCCTTGTAATCCAAAATCTTTCCATAGATGAAAAGCTTTAATAAAAATTAGATCTAATATATTCAAGATTTATTGCTCTTGATATATTTATAAATTATTTCTTTTGACACATCCTTTACATCTATACAAGCATAATTAAACTCCAGTTACAATCTAATAATGAGGTGTTAGCCTAGTGGTAAGACACTTGATTTAGAAGCTCCAAAGCATGGGTTTGCTTTGATTCCAAAGGACAATGTTGAGTTATATGAAGTTCTAATTGGACTATATATCTTGGGATGTACCTATGTTTCACTTGTTTCGAGTTCCAATACCCTCCCCCTAAACTCTAGTTACAAGCTTCGAATCTCTTGCTTCATAGACTGGACATCTCCAAGAATTCAACTCTAATCCATAGATTCAACATCTCCAAGGATTTAACATCTTGCTTCATAGACAGGACATCTCCAAGAATTCAACTCTAATCCATAGATTCAACATCTCCAAGGATTTAACATCTTGCTTCGTAGACTGGACATCTCCAAGAATTCAACTCTAATCCATAGATTCAACAAGGATTTAACATCCCCAAATTCGTGCAACCAAATAGGCCCTCCAAGAATGCAAGTTACCACCAAATAACACAATTAAATGCTTGTTTACGTCAACCATAGCATGGGAATAGTAGAAGTAATATGCTAAAAAAAAGTCATGGTTTTGAAAGGGAAAAGCTTGATTTTTATTTTCTGGCAGTTCAGGTTAAACATACTATTCCATCTAATAATTCTTCAGGTCTACTATTTTGGCTTGGAGCTATTACATTGAAAATGGTTTTAAATTGCTTAAATTTTACAAATATACTGTACCGGATAAATCCTTATCCTCTCACAGAGTGTAATAATAGATCAGTTCTCAGTTTTAAAAGACAATTTCATATTCTTGGAAAAAGTTTAAAACAACTGGGTGATTCCTATACATAATGGTCAAAAACAGGTTCCGACTTCGTAGAAATAAAATATAAATTTACCAAGCTTCATCATGTAGTTTGTTTGGTTTGACTAGCTTTATTTTGTTGTTGATGCATCTTTCCATTGAGCAAAACAAATCAATAATTAATGTTACAAAGTTGGGTTGCCAGTAAAATACATCAGCAGGAGCGATAATTTGCACAAAAGCTCATACCTTTGAAAAACTGAGCGCTTTAATATCGTCGCAACAGGCGGAAGACATTGTCAGATAAAAACAGAATCTTAAGCTGACTATCAGAATTAAATGGCCTTTAATCTGCTGCTCCAAACAGAATGGAGGATCATATGAAAGATATCATATCTCTGGGGTGAATCCCGGTGCCAAAGGAAATGCTTCCTAACTTTGCCGACCCTTGATTGCTTTATTAGGTAATCAGACTCAGAAATGTTCTTCAGAATACCTTTGAGATTGGGTATGTCTTTCTCTGCAACAATGAAAGAGAAGGAATCCCAATCAATCACTTCCCTAAATGGAAGGAAAAAATTGTCAGCAATGATAACAGGCACACAGTCGTAGTAGATGGCATCCACCATTCTTGGACTGTTGACTTCGTATCCCATGGGACATATGCAGTATTTGCTCTCCTTCATGTGCTGTTTGTATGATTTTTTGCGAGCAATGCTTTTGGGCAATTTTTCATAGACAAGCATCTCTGGGTCTTTGCCCTTCCAGTATTTGAACAGAACTGGTCTCACCCTTCCATGCCTCTGGCCTGCAAAGAATGCGAATATTGGTCTCTCCTTTGGGGGCAAGCCTCCAAGATCATCAGGAGGCTGTTTCATTCTGTCAAGTTTTGTTTCAGGAAGAGAATCGTCATGTTCTGCTCGAAAATAACCATCTGATGTATCAGAGTTGCAAATTATCTTGACTGCATTTGTTTTTAGCTCTTCATGTTCTGCTGTTGTGTATCCCCCCTGCAACCATTACGTGGCTTGAGAAATTCAGAAACTAATACCAATTCAGACGTCCATGCCACAATCATAGATCTGCGTGTTTTACTGCCCAAAAATGGTAGAACATAATGCCCAATTTGAGCTTAAGATGCATGAAAGAAAATTTGTGGGGGATTAAAATATCAAGGTAACCCATCTAATTCCGGCATCAGAGAAAACAGAAACAGAAATACGATAAGCATGAATATCTTACAAATTTACATTACCACTACACCTTTTTCCGGATTAGTTAAAGACAAGAAGCAGCAAAATCTTACCCAATCATGACAGGCCACCAAAAAATGGTCCCTTCCGTGTGTTCTATTCCAGAACGGATACTTGTTAGAAATTAGATTTATGTAATCTCTAATAAAATCAGCAATTTGCTGTTGGTTATGGTGCCCAGGAGCAGGAATGCCTCGCCGAAGTTCAACTACACTGTAAGGCATGTAAAAAGCATGAGCCTTCCTGTAATTCTTAGTCACGAATTGCGTGCTTTCTTGCATCTGTTTCATGAACCACCCTTCCGATGCATATATAGAAGCCATTGGTCCCGAATGAAAATAAGGTTTCTCACCGTCAGGGTATATGAAAACTCTGAATATTTTCTCCATCAATTCGTAGCTCCTGCAACAATTTTAAGTTTTCAATATGGTTATCCCTGGCTGTAAAATCACGACGATTCACTTTGCTTCCAAGTTTGAGTAGCACTGAAATGCGTACCTCTTAAAACGAGAAAGATTATGATAGAGTGGACCGTAAAGATCAGCATCATCGTATACCGTAGGCGATGCCTCTATTTCTTGTTTTGCTGAAAGCAGCTGCTGATTAAGAACGGAAATCCAGCTTTCCTGAAAACATATGAAAAAATTAGATGTAAATTACAAATCTCAGAAAATAATTTTTCCCATTAGCAATGAGAGATCGGAAGACGAGTTTTCATCTCTCGGACCTCAACTGAAAATAATAGATTTTTTAAACAAGTGAATGTATTTCGTGACTAAAATACGATCACATTTTTAACCTAAAGGCCATGACAGGAGGGCAACTTTATCTATTGCCATTTCTAACAAGAAATTTGTCTTACTGATCACGACTATCACAAGGATAAAATGACGTAAAATTGCACACCAGAATAAAAGTGTTTGAGGATGCGATGACATGAAACTGAACACCAGAAACAAAGTGTTCGGGGTTTCCTAGGAGAAGAATTTGATAATTGATATGGCGAAAGAGCCTGAAGGAAACCGACTTGTGCAATAGCTCACAATATGTGCAAATATATAAGTGCGACTTACAGGAGGGAAAAAGTAACCTACGGATTCACAGAAACATTCTAATTTGTTACCGTTTTGTTAGGCAGCGAAACAGGGAATGAAGAGCCATGGTCATTATGAAACGGAGCAAGAGCGAGAGAACTTTCAGGGCGGTTAACCGTAATATTATTGCCACCTTCATCTCCTTGTTTCTTTGGTTTTCCACTGATAGTTTCGGCAGGAGGAGGATGCGGTGTCCTTGAAAAATTGCTCTGCTGTTTCTGTTTCATTGAACTTCCTCCATCACTGGTAACCGGCGAGCTCTGGTTCTTGCTTCCTGAAAAGGCATCTGTGCGGCCATTGGAGTTGTGATTTTCAGAACCCACCAAACTTTCGTTGGGCCCTGGATATTTGGCTGAGCTTCCACTTTTTGTGAAACTCACGTTGGCAGAAGTCTGGTTATTTGGATTGAAAACGCCCACAAAGCCACCTCCAACAGAAAACGATCCTGCAGAATACGAGTAGCTGTAACCATAACTCCTTGAAACATGGATTACAGCAGTGAATGCGACGATTCCTACCAAAACCAGGACCACATTTTTTACATCTTCATTGCCCATGCCTGCCCGATCGTTTCCAGACACAGGCATATGTCCTACCTCATCAGATTTCATGCTCGCCAGCGACCCTACTACGAAGATGTTAACAAGGTTCCTTTAGAAAAGGGTAAACTGATTTACATACCCAAAATTCACTCGCAGTACTCGCAAGTTGCAGAAGAAACACTACAAACCACATGCAAAACCAAAGTCCACATGACCAATCCAGGAAATGATAAAAAATATATGCACTTTTGATTCCCGCGGCTCGATTTCTGTCAATTGCAATATTTAACCGACCAAACGAAAACGATGATGCAGTCACGCCATCTGTTTCCCTAATTATAGTCCTTGTGCCAGGCGCTTTCGACCTTTCCGTAATATGAATTAAAACCCATTTTCAACGTGAAGATTGAACATGAGGCCACTGCAGCACCCGACACATGGTTCTACATAATAACAAATATCATGTCATCCAATCTTGCTCGTATATTTTTTCCTATCGTGTTCCTTTATTTTTCCATAAAAAAAATTCATGTGTTTTTTTGACTTCGTGTTTTTTCTTTTTTCTTTTTAATTTATTTTTTATGTTTTTTTTTGTGTTGGAACCAGAAATATTTTTTAAGCATATTTACCTCTCAAATATATCGTCTAATTAGAGCTTTTAGGGGGAGGGATGTCTGACTCAAAAAAAATTGAATAATAATATTTTAAAAATTCTAAGTACACCGATTAGAGGGATTATTGGAACCCTCAAATAATTATGTATAGGTACACCCAAAGATATATGGTTCAATTAGAACTTTACAACTTAGCATTGCCCACCAAAATTGAACCCATGACTTAGAGCATTCAAATCAACAAGTACATTGGATCAATAGAAAAAAAAAAGTCTTAAAAATAGCCCAACAATTTCGAATATATCTTTTAAGGGTTTCATCCTTAGAACTAATCCTAAAAGCCCTCTCCTTTAGCATAGGAAAAGAAATAGGCCTTGCCCTTGTTCAAAAACATCCTTATAGATTTTCACTTCTTACTAAAGGGTTTCTTGTAAACAGAAGGAGAAAACTCTCTCTAAAGATAAAAGAACACATTAATTAGAAATAATGAACAAATAGTAAAAGAAGTTGAAAGCTTTCCATCCTTGAGCCTTCAAATGGAAAAGATATTAATAATGTAGAAAATAAATTAATTATTCAGCTTTCACTAGGAGCTTTTTTGCTTGAAGTTAATGACATCTTTGACAATTTGCTATTTAACTTCTGCAAAGAAGTCATAGTTATGCTTTTGCTGCTGGAAAATAACTATACACCAAACAAAAATTGAATAATATCCACCAAAATTGAACCATAACTTGATTTTTCCAAATTAAGAGTCCTATTACTAGGCTAACACAATGTTTTTTTTTTTGGATAAATGAACATTACACAATAGAGAACATGTGTTTCATTGAATAAGAGTGTACCACTACAAGGCTACTCCATTATTTCTACAAGTGTCTTGCCCATTATATTATATCTTTGGGTGCCACCCTCTCTCCCTTTCCCCTTCTTTTTTATGGGTAAAATTAGACATCGCGGCTGGTAGCAAAGCTTCTATCTACACAACAAGGTAGATATGACCCAATAAACAAGAGTATCCTATCATAACCACAAGGCTACTCCACTATTGCCACACTTCTAAGTGAAGGCAACAATTGAACTTACAACCTTCCAACCAAGATATGATTGTCCTGACTACCATGCTACATCTTTGGGTGCCCCCCTTCTAACTTTAAAAGAATTCTAGATAAAGTGATGATGGCTTTCTATTTAATAGGGTCATAGGGTATCATGTTTGATAGAGTGGTTGATATAATTCTACATTGTTAATTCTCCAATTCTTAAACAAATTTGAAAAACATAGTGCAAACTTAGTAATTATTGGAATTACAATCATATTATAGTTGAAGAAGCTATGTTTAAGCAAATTAGGCCAAAGTGACTTTATTTTAATGAAAAAGTTTAGGCTCTTAATTCATCTTGACTATGTACCACTTAAACCAAGTTTGATATCACTATTTTTTATTGTATACATTTGCATAATAAATGGATTATATAGATGGAGCCTTTTAATCTCTATAATTTGAATGGAAAGAGAAAAAAAGGCTTAGGAAAATTAATTTCTAATTTTGAGAATTTATTTAAAGTTAACAATAGTTTTCATTAAGTTTTTCTAAATATTTTTTAGAAGGATTGTAGATCTATTTTTTCTTTGAATTCCAAAGTTGCATTTGATATTTTTATAAAGATTGATTTTATTTATAAAAAATTCAATAAAGCCTGCAACATGCAATTATCACAACACTTTTGGATGAATAAAATGAAAGATATTTGGAGAGCACATACCTTTCCAAAAATTCATATTTTTTAATGGTATCTTATTCATTAAAGTCTTCCTATAGCACTCATCTTAAACATATAAGAATCATTTCTCCTCAATGTCCTTTTTATGAAAGTGAAGACTCGTAAGTTTTCTCATGTTTCTTTTGAGTGTCTTGTTACATAACATGCTTAGAAATGAACATTTAGAATTTGTAATAACTTTCAACCAAACATCAATGAAATCATTATTGGTGATCAACTTGCTTTATCTACTTTTCTTCTTTGCATTTGAAAGTATCTTTGACCCCTTGTTCTCTACTCTATTTGGAAGTTTTAGTGTTATTTTCCAGTAGTAAGGGCATAACTATGACCTCTCTTAGGAGTTAAATATCAAATACTTAAAGATGTTACTTTTTAACTACAATTTCATGTAAAAATGCTTCTAGTGAAAACTAAACAATCAATTTATTTTCTACAGAATTAATTTCTTTTTGTTTTGGAGGCTTAAGAATGGAAAGCTTTTAGCTCTTTTGCTATTTATTCATTATTTTCTATTAATGTGTCCTTTTATCTTTAGAGAGAATTTTATCCTTCTTTTTATTAAGAAGTGAAAACCAGCAAGGTTGCTTTTGAATAAAGACAAGATCTAATCCTTTTCTTAGAAGGTTTTTTAGGATTAGTTCTAAAGATAAAAACTTGAAAAGATACCTCCAAAACCATTGGGTTTTTTTAAAAAACTCTCTTTTCATTGACATAATGTACTCAAATTGTGTGAGTAATATTATTCATTTTTTTGTGGTTCAAAACCCCTCCCCCTTTTTTCTCTCCTCTCCTAATTCTACATTGTTTTAAATATTAAAGATGGATTCTTGATAATATCCTTAAAAACATTACAAATCTAAGGCATTCCTTACCATAATGTTTTATTCCTTATTTTTTACTTTTACTATATTTACTTTAATGTTTTATATTTTTAATTAGCTTAAATTATTCCTACATGAAAGAGGTCATTGTCCTAACTTTGTCCCAACAAAATGGACCAAGGGTTTATTTTATTTTTTTAGCTATTCACATTTATCATACTTGAAGTCTTAATGCTCATATTAGTGAATAAGTAGGGTGGATCAGTGAATAAGTGAAAGTCTAATTTTTTGAGTGGTTACGCATATTCCAACTTGAAAAAAAACTACCATACTATTGCTCCAAATAATGATATACTATTTTAATTCTAGGTGGTGGTAAAGCATTAATGCTAGGTAGCCAAGGATAGTAGAGAGCAGCAATTCATAGTGAAGAATAATGAAGAGTAATATAGGGTAGTGATGAATGTACACTAAGAGTCATTGTGAGATTCAACTTCTTGCATGCTATTAGGACTACATTATGACTTCATCTCAACGTAAGTCTAGTTCCAACATGCCAACAACAAATGATGAGAGCGGTTACTCTAGCAGTTATTCTAATTACTTGAGTGGTTACTCTAGCGGTTACTCTAGCAGTTATTTTAATTATTAGAGTGGTTACTCTAGCGGTTACTCTAACAATTACTCTAATTATTAGAGTGTTTACTCTAGCGGTTACTCTAGTAGTTATTCTAATTATTAAAGTGGTTACTCTAGCAGTTATTATAATTATTAGAGCGGTTACTCTAATTATTAGAGTAGTTGCTCCTAGGTTTATAAATACAATGCCCAAGCGCATACTTGGGGAGGAAGTCTTTTAGCAATCAAGTAGTGAAACTCTTGTAGTCTATTTGAAAGTTAGTGTATTTTCCAAGTGCCTACAGCAAGAGGTCAAAGTGTGGATGGATCTTTATTCAAGCATTGATGTACCTGAGCACACCATTGTGTTGGCAATAAGACGAGCTCCTTGATTCATACTTGCAGCACTTGAGATTTGTTTTCTTACGCATTTCTTTTATTTTATTTTCTTATGCATTTATTTTATTTTATGCACTTTACATTATGTTATTAGCACAACAATTCATTTTGATCAATTAAGCAAATCATTAAATTACATAAGTATGACCACTTCGAGCATGTGTGTAATGCTTGGTAACCTAATAATGATTAGCATTTGGTAATCCCAGCAGTGTTGCACTAGTATAGGATGTGTACAAAAAGTGGTAACAGATGCTGGTGTTAGGATTAGTTAGAACTTAGATAATGAGTAGTTAAGTTAAATTAGTCACTTAGTTACCTCTCTCCTTCCCTACTAGCGCAGGACATAAAAACATAAAAGCTATAAAAATCATATGCCTCAAGCTTACTTAACCATACAATCATGACATATAGGTAACCTTGGGAAGACAACAATCAACCAACCCATCCTTGTTCCACAAGGGTGCATAAGCACTTAGTCCTTGGAATTCGACTAGATCGTGCATGAAACACTCGTATTTGTATGGTTGAGTGTAGGGGTACCTCGCCGCTAATCATTGGTGTCGTTGCCGGGGACTTAGTTGTTTGTTCTCTAACTAGAACATAGGAAATCATTCACATCATTGGAACAAACCCTTAGGGTTGATTGAGAAAATAATAAACAAGAATACATTGCACACTGAACAAACAAGTATTTCTTCTTCTTCGTACGAAAGCACCTCACTGCCTAGGTCTGAAATAGGAAATAGTTAGTTGCGTAATACACATGACATTGATCTTCCGGTTCCTCAACAAGTTCGAGTGGTATATATTCATCCCGATGAGTATATACCAAACTTTACCTTTATCCTCCATCAAGATGAACAACTACATTGACGAGACTTAGAGGGTAACATAGTGTTACCTCCCGATCATTCAGTCCCAAGCATGCTTCTTCATGATCTCACACGAATTGGCATGCCACACTTACACACAAAATACGTTGTGCAAGACCATGACTCAAGAGAATACCATCCCACAGAGGCACAACATCAAAGGTACTTGCAACAGGAGAGACATCATAAGTCTTTAAAGGGTAAGTGGTCCCAGGATGCCCCACATGTCTTAAGAGAAAATGAGGGTGGTGAACCTATCTTAGGCAGTTTCCCACACAACGATGTTCCTCCCCTTGACTTTGGCTAAGGGGTTGTGTATCAAGACCTTGATTCCACTATTCATAACCTAGGTTCTGATACCCACAGGCATAAAGGGTCCAAAAACAAGACACAAACTCATGATAAAGGTGGACATTCTGATCACAATCGTGATCGGGGCCAAGACCATAGAAGAGAAGGTAGTAGGCACTATCGTGGTGACGGTTCTCCTTCTTCTTCACCTTCATCATCTCTTTCATCCTCTTCTTCAATATCCAAACGTGGTCATAAAGAAAAAGACCATGGGGATAAAGGTAGGCAAAGTAGAAGTCATAGATGAAACAACCAAGAAAGGGGACAAGGGCACTCTAGAGAGTCATGACATAAAAGAAGGGAGAGTAGGGAACAACGTAGGCATCATAGACGAGACGATCATGATGAACCCCTACTCACTACTCAAAGTATGTTAGACATAACTAAGATTGTTAGGATTCCAACAAGGCACCAGAAAGATAGTAGAATCAAGAGATTAGATATGGTCAATATCCCATGATTTGAAGGGGAATACAACGCTAATCCTCATAATCATTTACAAGTATTCTATGATGCATGTGCCTTACAAAACATAGAGAACAAATGACAAAAACTTAATTTGTTCCTGCAGACACTAGTTAAAGAAGCAGAAAGCTGGTACCGGTCCTTAGAACTGGAATCTATTTGTAGATGGAGTACTATGTTAGAATTATTCAACAATAAGTACCAAACATACTCCCGAGTTTCCAACTGGCAAAAGCAAATCCAAGGTTGGAAACAAGGAGGACATGAACCCTTGGATGTTGCCATGGACCAATACTATGCATTGTTATATCATTTTCCTAGCCATGGTTATTCGCAAAGGGATCAACTGCACCATCTGGTAGATAGGCTTAGGCATGAAATGAGAGGAACCCTTGGGACTTATGCCCAAGGAAGACTATCTGAGCTTAGGTCCCATCAAATCCAAAGACTGTTGGAGCAAGTTGCTATGGAAGAAGGTGAGCTACAGAAGAGAGAAAGTGTGAAAGAGTATAACTGAGATCCTTCCCTCCTGAAGAGGGAAGTAAGACTTTGTAAGGATGAAGAAGAGTCAACACTCGAAGAGATGGTGAATAGGAAAACTTTGCCTATCCAAAAGATGACATCATAAGTTTCAGCAAAGGTAGACCAAATATGGATTTCCTAGACAATAGATTTCAAATAGTTCTTAAAATAGCAGAGGAGTCTAGAGAGCAAGGTAGTGAGAAAAGAAAAAAGAAAGAGGCTGAACATGCACATAGCAAGGGTAAGGGCAAAGTTGCCATCATTGAAGAGGTTGTGGATTCAAAAATAGACAATGATAGTGGATGTGAGATATGTCAATATGACCATCCTAAGGGATGTTTCCCTGTAATCTCACATCTACAGGAGTCTAGGGTGTATGCACTCAACCCATGATTAAACAAAAGGCAAACACTCCAAAGGTTACCTTATCCTAAAGGTAACCCAAGGAAATTCCACCAACCCTTAACATATTATCCCAGTGGAACTCCACCACAACTGATTGAGCAATATCAACAGTGACAGCATCCACAATCATGGGGAATGCCACCACCAAGGCAACAGTATCCTTACTGACAACCTAACCCATATGGATATTACATGCAGCAACCAATCTCCCCATGTGACTCTATTGGTCATGTCACTCCACAACCTCACTACCAAGCCCACGAGTATTATGGGACTCTCTCTTCTAGAGGAAATATTCTGCAAGCATATCATCCTTCTCATTCGGCCTCATCTCTTCCACTAATAGCTCCACTACCACCTGCTCCCGTGATACAAGGTGAAATCCCTACCCAGCCGCATCAACATAACGCCACAAGGGTTGTTAATTCTCGACCTACTATTGGTTCCAACAACCACATGAAGAAAAGACCTTTCTTTAGAACCAATAGTCCAACCAAGCCCTTGCAATCACAAGTAGTTGATTCCTTGGATACCTTAGTATTAATCAAAATTTTGGAGGCCCCTTCAACCCCATCATCGCACTCAATGCATACAGTCATGCTAACACATGTTGTCACCAATTGGATCAAAGTTGGCCACCTTCTTAGGAAATTCTTTGATCCTGGGAGTCCTCTAATATACTTACAAATCACTAGAAATGCACCATGAAAGGCTCTTTTGGATTTAGATTCTGGTGTCAACTTGATTTCTCAAGAAATATACAAGGCCTGGAACCTGCCTCCATTGAAAAAGAGCAACATCTGTCTAGAGTTGGATGACCAGTCCATCACTGTCCCATTGGGATTGGTGGAAGACATTGTTACCACTATGTATGGGTGGTTGTACCTAGCTAATTTTCAAGTGATTCAGGTAAACAACGGTAAGGGGGACTTCCCAATCATAATGGGAAGAGCATGGCTAAGAACCATTAATGCACACCTAGGAATCCACGATCTTTCCATAGAAATATCAAAGGAAAATACATTCAGAAAGATCAAGAAGAAGAAAGTTCCATGCATTGCATACAGTGACACAGGGTGTAATTGCATACATAGGTCATGGTTTGTTCAAAGTTTAGCATTGTCTACATGCAATTAGTGTGCACAAGTGATTAACATACAAAGATGCCTGTATGCAGTAGCCACATGATAGGAAAACACCTAGTGGCTGACAGTTGATCAAGAAATCAATTCAGTCATATGCATGGAACCAACTGAGGGTTTGACTTGTGCTTACACCGATAGCATAGACGCATTAGAGCAAGTCCACCACCAATTTCCAAGTCTTAACCTTAAAAATATCAATTGGGAGAAGTTGGAAATCCCTAAGAAATTTAAGTAGGAGCCCCTTGAGCTAAAACCATTTTCCACCGATATGGAATACATGTTTCTTAAAAACAAAAAACCAGTAATTATCAACGCTAAGCTTGCTCCTCAATAAAAAGAAGAATTTTTGAAGGTAATAAATAAATGGTTGAAAGCCTTCGCTTGGTCATATCCTAAATTAACTAAAATAGATCCTAGGATATGCCAACATAGAATTTACACTGACCCCTCCATAAAGCCTTGAAGACAACCATAGAGGCGATTGAACCCTAAGTTGAAGCAAGTAGTTAAGGAAGAAATTGAACAGCTTCTCAAGGATGGGTTTTTATACCCTATTACTGATAGCAAATGGGTTAGCCCCATAGTTATTATGCCTAAAAAGGGAGGCAAATGGAGGGTGTGCATAGATTTCAGGCTACTAAATATGGAAACATTCAAATATCACTTTCCATTGCCATTTGTTGACCAAGTCTTAGACACCATCGCAGGGCATGACTATTACAGTTTTCTGGATGGATATAAACAAATACAAATAGCCCTAGAAGACCAAGCTAAGACTACATTCACTAGTCCTTGGGGAATGTTTGCATACAAATAGATGTTGTTTGGCTTGTGCAATGCCCCTACAACATTTCAACAACTAGTTCTAAGCATATTCCAACAGTAGATAGGGAATGGTGTGGAGGTCTTTATGGAAAACTTCTCCACTTATGGAGCAAAATTTGATCAAGCCTTGGATTAGTTAGAGTAAGTATTAAAAAGATGTATAGAAACCAATTTGAGGCTCAACTAGCAAAAAAGCCATTTGATGGTCCAAGAAGACATAGTACTAGGGAACAAAATCTCACACATAGGGATAGAGATAGACCCCGAGAAAATCAAAGTTATCCAAGGAATTACCCATCAACTGGAAACTATCAAAGATATTTGATCATTCCTTGGATGCATTGGCTACTATAGGAGATTTGTTGAGAACTTTTTAAAGGTTTCAAAACCACTGATAGAATTAACGAAAAGGGACGTACCTTTCGAATGGACTAGGGAATGTGAACTAGCTTTCCAAAATTTAAAGAAAAAGCTAGTAGAAACACCCATTCTACAAGCTCCTGACTGGTCCAAACCATTCCATACCATGAATGACGTGTCCAACTATGCTTTGGGAGCTATACTTACATAGTTAGATGACCAGAAGCATCCTTTTTACATCCACTGTGCAAGTAGAAGTATTGTTGGTGCACAACTTAACTACA
>MNCI01009211.1:142957-208175 GCA_015680685.1 Gnetum montanum | reverse complement strand
CAATTACACCAATGCCCAATGGAAAAGCTTATATTATTGTTGTTATTGATTACCTAACAAAATGGGCAAAAGCAGTTGCTGTTAAGGATTGTACATCATTTATAGCTACATGATTTATTCAACAACAAATCATAAACAGGTTTGGTATGCCGTGTGCACTTATTTCAGATAATGGTATGCACTTTACTGATGCAACTTTTTAGAAATTAATGCAACACTAAGGGGTTGAACACAAACTAACAACACCATACCACCCCTAAGCGAACGGTCAAGTTGAAGTCACCAATAGGGAGATTACAAAAATATTGACAAGAACTATTAGCAAGTTTAGGAAATACTGGAGCACTAAATTGAATGATGCTCTTTGGGCATACCACTCCACATGGAAACTCCATACATGCTACTCTTCCTATGAGTTAGTGTACGGTAAATTACCAACTCTTTCCATTCAAATTGAGCTTTGTACACTATCCTCAACATGTGACCTCAACCTTGACCTTGACCTAGCACAGAAACAGTGGTTAGTAACCCTCAATTTGCTAGATGAAAATCGACTAGCTACCCTTTCATCTAAAAAATTGCACAAG
Source organism: Gnetum montanum (assembly GCA_015680685.1). Taxonomy (NCBI): domain Eukaryota; kingdom Viridiplantae; phylum Streptophyta; class Gnetopsida; order Gnetales; family Gnetaceae; genus Gnetum; species Gnetum montanum. Next base: position 207,588 of record MNCI01009211.1, on the reverse strand, counting down.
GCATTCAATAAGCAACGTCATGACCTAAGGATTAGGAAATTTAAATATCAAATGAGAGATAAGGTTCTCTACTAGAATCCCACACATGTGCCATAACATACTAAATTTCAAACACTATGGAAAGGACCTTATATTATTTACGCAACTTTTTCTTCAAGGGCCATGACAATATACAAACCTAAGAGCCCAGACAAGAAACTATTGGTCAACGTGCAACAAACCAAACCTTTTCATGAGCTTAGGACAGCTAGTACACATGCTACCTCTATTAGTGGACAACCTTGCTCACCATTTCAGATCTTCTCCTTCCAACTCAGTCATGGGGAGATGGCTACCTATGCTAACCATATCAGGCCCTCAATTCTTTTTGAATTTTTGTTTTACACATCTTTGATTCACACATTTTTGTTTTACACATTTTTCCAACTTTTCTTATTTTTGTTTTACACCATCATTCATATTTTTACATTTTTTTGATTTCTAGATTTACTCTTATTCGTCATCCAATAAGTGCTCATGATGGTGAATTGAATTATATCATATTGATTAATAATGTTTGGTTTTTACCTTTGAATTATGATGCTAATATTAAGGTATGGTTCTTTTGGTAAAACAGGCAATGAGTCCACACCGTCCACTCATCCATACAACTCTATGGTCTCCTTTGGGTTGGAATTGTACAGTCCCTCTTTTTCTAAGTAAACTTTTAATTAATTGGTGGTTGGGTACTTTTCAAAACAAGGAAAGAATCAAAGGATGAAAAGGGTGTGACTTCAAGGGGATTTGATGCATTTGTGCTGGCCATTCTCTTGGGGTTCTTGGATGCTTTTTCTTGGATTTTCCGCCATTCTGACATTGTTCAAAAATTGGGAAGCTGATTGAATAAAAATAATTCTTTGCATGGTGTGGTTCTCATGCAAAAAAAAAAAAAAAGGTGTGAGAATTCAAAGTACACCCCTTAGACATACTAAAGTAATATGGGCTACAAGCATTGGTTATGGAATTGGAAAGACATGTTACCCATGCCTGAAGGTTCCCTCTAACTAAGGCCCTTTATTGCTTGTTGCTTTTCCATCTTGCTCTTCTCAAAATGGTGGTGGCTTTTTGTGAAAAAATTCTTATGTGCTTCAAGAGGATGGATTGGTCAAGTGTGTTGATGCAAGGTCACTAGATGTGGTTTTTTTGAGTCTAGATTTGGGATGAGTTCTACTCAATCACATTAACCATAAAATACACAAGGGACTTTACACAACCTTGTTCTTGGGATTCCATTCCATTCTATCCTCTCCATCTTTCTCCCCATCTTTCAACCTCATTTTTGGTTCTATCATTAGTCCATTTTTGGGTTGATGCATTTTTTTTCTTTGGTGAATTCTTGTGGGTAAGTTTTTAACTCTTGCTTCCAAATGACATTTCTATAGCCTATGGACTCTTTGGTTTGTGGTTTGTCAGGGCATAAAAGGCATGAGCCTTCTTTGAGGAGGACCCAGTGGCATTCCTTTTTTGGTGCAATTATTAACTACTTTTCCTTACACATTTCCTACAATCAATCATTTCTTGTTTCATCCCCATCCATGACATCCATTTTATTGGCATTATCGTTGATATTTTTCATCTTTCTTGTTCCTCAAGTTTTTCCATCTTATAGCTACTAGAGGTTTGCTCTTGGTCATGGGGGCCCTAGCACAAATTTTTCCATTTTACTAATTACCTAACCCCTACACCTTGGGTAGTTTCTAGTGATAAATCTCCGAACCAGTTTATGCCATAACCACAACTTAGCCAATGCACTTCATATCGAGGTAAGGTATCAACTACATTATGGATTATCTATCCTTTCTCATTTGTGATTCTATTGTGTGTGCAGATGGTGATCATACAAACAATGGACTAGGCTTGGAGGAAGCACTCAGGATGGACCGAAACTAGAGCATTTACAAAAGGAGCAAGTTTGGTGGGGTGGCTATGGATAAACAACAGAAGGCACAATCTTGACATTGGCGGCAACACACTTCATATTCTATCTTTCTCTTTCTCTTCAAACTACCAAATAAAGGCTTGGATGTCATTTATATATAAGTGTTCACCACAATGGTCATGAACACTAATGTTGTAATATGCTTATTGATCCATTCACTAGGGATGTTAAGTCAGTCATCCCATTCCACCATCAGTTGTTAATTAGTCAATAGTCCCATACCTTCCCAATATTTTGTAAGGAGCTCGAGGACGTGCTTTCATTCAGTCATGGGGGTATGATGAAAGCAGTTACTCTAGCAGTTATTCTAATTATTAGAGTAGTTGCTCCCAAGCCTATAAATACAATGCTCAGATGCACAATTGGGGAGGAATTATTTTGGTAGTCAAGTATCAAAACTCTTGTAATCTATTTGAAAGTTACAGTATTTTCCAAGTGCCTGCAGTAGGAGGTCAAAGTGTGGATGGATCTTTATTCAAGCATTGATGTACCTGTGCACACCATTGTGTTGGTAATAAAGATGAGCTCTTTGATTCATCCTTGCAGCACTTGAGATTTTTTTTCTTACACATTTCTTTTATTTTATTTTCTTATGCATTTATTTATTTTATTTTAATTTATTTTATGCACTTTACATTTATGTTATTCGCACATCAATTCATTTTGATCAATTAAGAAAATCATTAAATTACACAAGCACAACCACTTCAAGCATGCGTGTAATCCTTGGTAACCTAGTAATGATTAGCGTTTGGTAATCCCAGCAATGTTGCACTAGTTCAGGATGTATACAGCAAGTGGGAACGGATGCTGGTGTTAGGATTAGTTAGAACTTAGATAATGAGTAGTTAAGTTAAATTAGTCAATTAGTTACCTCTCTCCTTCCCTACTAGCGTAGGAAATAGAAACATAAAAGCTATAAAAATCATATGCCTCAAGCTTACTTAACCATACAGTTGTGACATACAGGTAAGGTTGGGAAGACAATGATAAACCAATTCGTCCTTGTTCCACAAGGGCGCGTAAGAACTTAGTCCTTGGAATTCGACCAGATCATGCATGAAATGCTTGTATTTGTATGGTTGAGCGTAGGGGTACCTCGTCGCTCATCAACAAAGATACCTAGGGCAAACCTAAATCTATTAGTCAAATTTGCATCAATCAAGGAAGTGATCATCCATATCACATAGTTAAAAGATTGAAATAAATAGTTAGAAGCACACAATACAGAAATTTTGTACAAACAAATAAATGAAGAGATTTTGCATTGACTAAGGTTATTAGTCAAAATGAAAAGATTTTTGCATTGACTAAAAGATATTGAAGGTAAGCGTATAGGATAGGACAATGTAGATTAAGAGGCACAAAGTAATTTGAAGCACCTAGATATGGAGAAAGCAATTTCATGAACACTAAAAGAAGAAAAAGAAAAATAATATAGGTTCTTAAACCTTAGATTTGTTGGAGTAGATGAGTTTAAAAGTAAATATATGATAGAAATAATAAAGGACATGGTGAAAAAAAGATGTTCATCATTGAACAACTAATTAAAAAGGCCTTATGAGTAGGGAAAGAAGCTTAGAATCTGCACTATTATTGTGAAATTTGGTACTTTAGAAGCTAAAGAGTAAATTTGGGAGTATTGTTAGCATCCATGTGATTATATAATCTAGGTAAACAAAGACTTGACCAAATGTGAATTGGCAAAGTATGTTGAGAAATGGAAAAAAAGTAGTAGCTTAAGAGGCTGTAATGGTGCAATATTTAAATACAAAAAATACTACAACTCACACCAATACAAGGTATGTTAAAAAAATTTTAAAAAATGGAAAGAAGATTTACACTATGGTTATCTAGATATTGAAGGATTAATTACTAGTAAAGTAGTGGCTATATGTAACATAAAATTTTTTGTTGCATTTGACAATTTTAGATTACTTGAAACTTGGGCGACAGGAGATTCTACCTAGTTTTATATTCCAAGTTTTAAAAAATATTTCATTAAAAATAATAAAATAGGTAAGTGAAGAAGAGTCTCTTTGAGTATTGCATATTTGATAGATGAGTATATGCATCATGTAGGCTACTATAAAATTGATAATCATAAGTAATGTGTATGATTAAAAATTACAACATTAGCAAACACTATCTTTCTTGCTTTATTTTACTTTGCTTCCAGAAAATCCTCCATTTATGATGATGCAGAAATATCCAAATAACATCCTTTTTAATATTTAGTAAATGATATTATTGAAATTGCTCATATTGGAAAAGTAATTATATATGGATGTTTTAATTCATGTATTACTTCTAAATAAGTTTCAGTTTTAGACTAGCATGAAAAAATCTCTCAATTATTTAATAAATGATGAAGACACTCATATTTCTCTTGATATTTGTACAAATAGATTTGATCAAGAATTAATCTCTTGGGAATAATGTTTTCATCTTTTAGTTCTTAATGGTATTTCCAAATACCCAAATGCTAAGGCATACATATTTGAATGAAAAGTAGTAATTGACTTACTTATTTGCACTTATGGAAATTTGAAGATGATTTCTAATTTGACTATTATCACTAGTATCAATACTATAGCTATCCTTGGTCCTAGCTCCTCACCACTAGTCTAAAACTAGGCTTGATATTGATTGCAACATGAGGATTAATCATGAAGCACCAACCACTATATTAGTTGCCTCTGCCAGAAATCATGTTTAATGTATTTCAATCATTTTCCTAAGCTTTATTGCATGTCAAACATGCCCATACAAATCCTAATGAGTGACAAGGTACCCCTACACCCAACCATATGAATCACATGCATTCACGCATGATCTAGTCAAATTCTATGGATGGAACTAGTTGTGGTATCTAGATCATTAGGCTTTGATTATAGTCCACTATCTTCCCACTTGGACTAGGGGTAGCTTTGTCATGTATGGTTTAGTCCAAAGTGAGGCATATGATGTTGTCTAATTCTATGCTACTCCTAATGATGATAAAAAGATAAATTGACTAAGCTAATGAATAGTGGAAAATAAGATCTAACTAGCCTAGCTAGCCTAACACAAGTATCCATCCCACTTTCCTAAACACATATGGCACTACTAGGCTACCAAACATTAAGTGTTGCTAGGTTAACAAGCACTATAAGTATGCTTGAAGTGGTCATGCTTGTGTTCATTAACAACTAGAAATTAATTGCTTAATTTAAATGCATAAAAGTAAAGTGCATGGAAGTAAAGTGCATTAAAGGAAACATTAATCTATTCTCAATGCTACAAGGATTATCAAAAGAGTTCATTTTTATTCCCATCACACTGCTATGCTCAGGTACATCAATGTTCAAACAAAGATCCATACACACTTAGACTCTTGCTGCGGGCACTCAAAAAATATTCTAACTTTGGAGAAAACAAACTACAAGAGCTTTGCTACTTTGATTAAAAAACTATGAAAAACTAATGCCAAATCATAAGCCCAAGCGCTATATTTATAGGCTGGCACATATCCCGCAACATCAGATATTTGACATTGCATCTGGGCTTTGACATTAGATACCTGGTGTTGGAGCAGATGAAAAATGTGATTCATCAAATCCAAAATGTGTGCTTTTCATCAGAAGAAGAAGGTATCATAGGAGAAAGATGAGCATGATGTGCAAAGTAGAAATTTACAAAAATGGAAAATTACAAATTAATCATTAAATTAGAATTAGTTCAATAACATATATAGTATGATTAGAGAATCAAACCGTCATACTAGAAATCATGTACATAAAGGAAAGTTATTTATCGAAATTGATGGAATTAAGAATATTTCCTCTACCTTAAAAGATTAGTTGATATATAAGCTTCACTAAACAAGAACATGTTCAGATTTAATATTCATCAAGAAATTTGCCAAGCACATCTAGAAGCAAGATTATGAAAGAAAGAATAAAGTACCATTGATATTAAGAGAGCCAATGTTACCAATGAGATGTAGAAAATACCAATGAAAAAGAGTTAATAATATTTATCCACACAAGTATCTAATGGTCAACCAGTGAGTTAAAGTCTCTAAAAGAATACTATAATAATTCTCATGTTCAAAAATGAGTTCCAAGATAAAATAAAAGGATAATTGGAATAAGCCCCAAATATTTATTTAACATGTCTCATAACCATATTCTTACATTATTTCAAAAGAGAATAACATAAATATATAATTTAAATAAAATATTAAAAAATACCAATAATGAACCACTACCATTCTTCCAACATATTCTTCATATGAGGTATCAAGCATTAGTAAATACCATGAAATAATAAAAATATTATAAAAAATATTATTTCAAACATGTAATAAGAGCAAGATCCAATGTCAAAACCCTAAGAAACATAATATCGAGAAATAATGAAACATGTAAGCTTACCAAGAGTTCCAAAGGATCATACACAAGCTTATAGCAAATATATCATGATGTAACAAATGTTGGTACATGTAAACATTGAGTCTAGAGTTCAAACCTCAAGATTCATAATCATAAGCATAAGTATAAAAGATAAATTAGAATGTATTAACATAAATCGCTAGTAAATTATACTATATTATTAGCTTAATATATTAAATATACCCTTATGCTAAAGAACCAAGTATAAGAAAATAAATACAAATCTAAGATCCTAGGTTTGAAACATTAGGGTGTTACATATACTAACCCTATTGCAGGTTCCTCAATAGCTTCTTCATAGCTCGCCTCAAACATAGCATCAAATTGCCCACCCTTAAGGAATGTGTAACAACTTTCACTTAGTTTTGTACTAATCCCATTTTCATGTAGATGATGGAGCTGAGAGTTCAAGAGGCTAGTAGGTCCAAGGAAGGTGATAGTGATCTTGGATCCATGTTTTTACAATTTCTAATATATTAATTATTTGAGAGATTAATGTGTTTACTGATGGCATTGGTTTAGATGGTCCATGAGACTCAATTGTCTTTATAGTATATATGATGTTCATATGGATAAGTTTATTTTTTGAACATATTTTCTAATATGAAATGATGACTAGGCTTGATGGATATGATGTTTGGTTAGTTTTTTATGAACTTACATACATGATATGACATTTTAAGGATGCTATGTAGCTCGTGATGGTTGGTATATGATATTTGATGCATGCTTATAATGTGTGCAGTATTACAAGGTTTTTAAGATGTGATTCATGGCTTTCTGTTGTATGCTTACAATATGTTAATGTGTTTTATGTGCTCCAATTGTGTTTTTTATTATATTATAGTTCATTCTTGAGTTGGGCTTTAGTTACTAATATTGGGTATTATAGAGTGATATCAAAGGAGGTCACTCCAATTATCATAGAATGTTTTGGTACTTACCTCTATGATTGCAAGTATTATTTATGTCAGACAAGTAGAGATTGGATGGCAAGGGTCATTGTATTGATGAGAATCAAGTACCTTCAAGTACATAAGTAGAAACATTGACAATCAATTAGGTGCAACCAGTAAGTTAAGAAGCTAGTGAAGCTTAGATGGATTTGGCTGGGTAAATGATATAGTCGCCTTACAATATATGACTAGGATAAGTACTACTCCACCTTCTATAGCTATTTAGAATTTTGTGAATGGTAGTGGCAATGAAGTAGGTGGTCTAATTATTAGAGAGATTAGTAGTGGTAGCAGTAGTAGTGCTATTGTTGATGATGATAAATGGTTACTTAACTAACTAATTATTAGAAAGTTAGTTAAATCATTCTATAAGTTAGGCACTCCAACATTTTTTGGCATAGAGTATTCCACTATGATGATAGAGTAAATTATGAAGTTGAGAAAGAAATTTAATTTGATGGATTATATTCTAGTGTAGCAAACTAGGTTAACATCTTATCAAATGACAAGCAATGCTAAATGTTAGTGGTAATCTAAGGAGTAGGCCAAAGGATAAATGGAGCAAATGGTCCCATGAAAAGATTTTCTAACTTCTTTCAATGGTAGATATATTTCTACTTAGTATGCACATGACAAAAAGAAGAAGTTTTATAGACTCTAATAGTGTAGTTGGTTTGGGGCACAGTATGATGCATGATTTTTAGAGCTTAGTAGCTATGTTACTAAGACCATAGATACTTGGGATAGAGGCAAAAATTTACTGAAGAACTTCATCCCATCTTGAAGCATCATATCTATCTTACTTTATATGATGATCAACTTGGATTTAATGAGGATCTTGATTGAGAATGCATCTTGTGTGGGTTGTAGATAAAGACAATGTACCTAAAGAAGTGTTCTTTACACCTCGACAATGATAGTTAGTGTGTGATCATAAATGGTCTTCAAATCAATGTAACCCTCGATATGGTATCAATTATGAAATGAAGTGACATGAATCCTCTAACCAAACATGGATATAGCCTCTCACACATGGCAAGGAATAATGAAAAAGTAAAGTTTTTAATGTTAGAAAAGCTAAGCATAAAATCACAAGAAAAATAAAAGTATGAATTATCAGAAAATAATTTAAGTGTAGAATAGGCTATGAATGATGGAATAAAAAAATTAAGTGTAAAATATAGATAAAGAGCATAAAATATTAAAATAGTATAACTATGATGTGAAATAAGGATCTCATTTCCTTTCCCAAATGATGGAGTTTTTATACTGAAAAACAACTAAGTATAAAAGGTTGCAAATTTAACTAAGTATAGAATGTGATGTAAAAGATAGAAAAATTCTAAGTATAAAAATTATATAAGAAGATATAAAATATTGAGACATTAATATTATTATGTAGAGAGAAGGATGCCATATCCCTCCTTAAAAAATGAAATTTTTATGTGGAAAAAAGGCCAAGTGTAAAATGCTAAAAATTTCATTAAGTATAGAAAGGTTGAAAATTTAACTAAGTATAGAATGTGATGTAGGAGATAAAACAAATTCTAAGTATGAAAATTATATAAAAAGGATATAAAATTTTGAAATATTAATTTTATTATGTAGAAATAAGGGTGTCAGTTCCCTTCATAAAAATGAAATTTTTATGTGGAAAAAGAGCTAAGTATAAAATGCTAAAAATTTGACAAAGTATAGAATGTGATGTAGGAGATAGAAAAATTTTAAGTATAGAATGCAAGTAAATGAGTTTAGAATAATAAAATTAATATGATCTAATATGGGGCAAAGGTCCCAAATCCTTTTTCAAATAATAAAATGATTTATTGATGAGTTGCAAAGTGTTCACCTCCTATGAAGTGTCAAACTACAAATGATGGAAGAAAGATGTATGTGTGATAAAACTAATAAAAGAAGCTCTAATCTTGAGCAAAATATAGATTTGGAGGATGGAATTAAATATCTAAAGGGTTATTTAATTGATGAAGAATTCATAAGTGTAATCTATAGTCAATTCTGGGCTAAAACAAGATTGTTTCAGCTAAGGTTCTGGTCACTGACACTAAAGCTGAAAAAATTATAACTCTAAAAAGTGTTGTGAAAGCCTGAAAATTCAATCTCTAGAAGCAAGACTGAGGGCCTAAAAATTCTTTCTCTAGAAGTGATGCTAAAGGTGTAGATGGTGTTAAAGGTAATTGAGGAGCACATGGGTGCTGCAATGGTTGTAGGCACTTGTGTTCTTAATCTCTTAAAATCCAAAAAATGCTCTAAAATCTCAAAAGATCTTACCTAAATCTTATATTTTGAGCTTGTATTTATGGGCCTAAAGCTGTCAAATTTAATTTAGGATTGCTAAAATTGAACTTGGATTTAAGTATCACTTATCATCAAGTTCAAATATAGCAAATCTGGTATTTGGTTTTAGTGAATGTGGCAACCCATTAATGTGAGACTAACATTAACATTGATGCTAACACTAATGTCAGTGCCAACGCTAACACTAACATTGACCTAGCTTCAGTGTTACTTCCCAAAGTTAGAAATTTTTTTAATAATTTTCTTGGCCAAAAATTCTAACTTTGTAAAGGTCAAAATTATCCCCAAAATGCATCAAGTTGATCATTTTGAAGTGCCAAGAGACATTGACATAGATGCAACATCAACATTAGTTCCCAAAGTTAGAAAATATTTTCATAATTTTTCAAGCTAAAAATTCTAACTCTCAAAGGACCAAAATTGATACTGAAATATGTAAGTATGGCCATTTTGAAGCATTGAGAGATTCATGGACTAGTGGAAAGCTGTGAACCTAGTAAATGGAATGATTCAAACATGCTGAGATGAGCTTTGATTGTTCAAGTGTTCTATACTTAGCCAAAAATGCTAATTTTCTAAGTTTCTAAAAACTTGTAAAAAAGTACATGATGAGTGGCGAGGTACCCCTATGCCCACCATATGAATCACTAAGGAATTACACATGATTCGGTCAAATTCTGTGGACCTGTAGTTATCTCGTACACTAGTTTCTCTGGGAAGTGAAATGATGTTGAGAACATTCGTTGTCTTCCCAACTACACTTGTGAGGCTCAAGGGTATGTTTTAAGTGTAATTGAGGTATACGAATTTTTGTTGTTTTATATTTTATGGATGTAATCGCCTACAACAAGAATAAAGAGTAGAATAGATTAAAAGCTAAATTTTCTATTGCCTAACTAGCCTAACACAACTAATCGTCCCACTTTGCTGAACACATATAGCAATGTTGGACTACCAAACGTTAAGTGTTGCTAGGTTACCAAGTACTATATGAATGCTTGAAGTGGTCATGCTCATGTTCACTAACTAATGGAAATAAATGGCTTAATTGAAATTCATTAAAATAAATAGCAAGAAAGTAAAATGCAATACAGAAAATATTAAGCTATTCTCAGTGCTGTAAGGATTGCTGTCACATTGCAACACTCAGGTACATCAATGCTCAAACAAAGAACTGTACACACTTTGGACTCCTTCTGCAAGCACTCAAAAAATATTCTAACTCTAAGGAAAATAAACTACAAGGGCTTCACTACTTTGACTAGAAAATCTAAACTATGATCTTGAAAACTGGAGCCCAGGCATCGTATTTATAGACTTGGGGTATATACCTCAACATTGAATATTCAACATCAGACTAAGGCCCTGACATTGCGTACACAACTTCGTGTACCTAATGTTTGTGGCTGACACAAAATGGTGATTCATCATATCCCCAAAACTGAATGAAAACTCATCCTCAAGTGAAGAAGAGAAAGAATAAGTTTTTTCNTTCAATGATCATGAATAGTCCTCATTGTGCGATCTTGCTGCATCATCCTTGGTGAAGATAGTCCCACTTCTAGTCCATGCTTCCCACTATAATCATAATAGAATCATGAATTAGTATGCAATATGTAACACATAATTGTTAAATGCCTTACCTCATTGGTGGTTACACTCAACTAAGTTGTGATTGTGGTTGATTGGTTCCTTGAGTAGTATTAGTAGGAAGGCTAACAAATAGGGTAAAATAGACAAGCGGTCCATTAAATTTAAAAAAGTTCAATATAAGAAAACATTTGAAGAGGGTATAAGAATTTACAACAATATAAAGAAGAATTCACTGAAAAATATTGTAAAGATGGGTACAATTGGATATCATTGATGGGGTAAACAAAAAGAATTTGATTGTGAGAGTGTCTAAGGGTAAAGAAATTAACTAACCCAACCAAAAGATATGCAAGTGGATCCTCCCCAAAGCAGGCACAGGCCTTTTATGCCCTTGCATAACTTCAAACCAAAGAGTCCGTGGGCTCCATGGGTGATTAATGGTTGTAGAAGTGAAGTACAAAAACTTGAAAGAAACTAACTAAGAATTCTAACACATCAAACCAAGACATTGAACCAAAACATGAAACTGACAATGAGGTGGAACATGAAAAGCATAGATAAATGAGAGAGAGAGAGTGGAATGGAGTTCCTAATTATAGTCACATGAAGTCCCTTATGAATTTTGTGGTTAAATGACTTGATAGAGTCCATCCTTAGTCCAAACCAAAACCAACCACGTTTAGTGACTTCGCATCAACATTCTAAGACTAATCCATCCCCTGAGACACAAGAGTGCTTCCATAGAATAACCACTATTCCAAAGTAGAAAAGTAGGAAGTGAGGAAGGACCTTAGTTAGAGGAGACTAGTCCCATAACCAGTGCTTGTAGCCCATTTATTTGGTCTAAGGGGTGTGCTTTGAATTTCCATTGTTTTTTTTTTGAAATGGGAACTGCACCATGCAAAGAAACATGCATTTATTTTGTCTAAGGGGTGTGCTTTGAATCCTCGTTTTTTTTTTCTGAAAAACACACCATGTAAAGACTTATTCAACTTCCTTTATTAATTAACATAGAACTGTAAGAAATCCATGAAAACACACAAGCACATAGGAAAATATAAAAGCACAAAGAACATCAAATCCCCTTGAAGCCACACCCTGTTCAACCTTTGAATTCTTCCTAATTCTGAAAACTACCAAAGTCACAAATTTATTAAAATTTTATTAATGAAAAAGGGAGTACATGTTCCCAAAACAAGGAAAACCATAGAGTGTGTGGATGGGTGGATGTTGTGGACTCACTACCTATTACATGAAAAAGAAACCATGTCCTAATTATCTATAACAAAATCCCAAGCCAGAAACTAGACACCAATAATCAAATAACAAAAATAGTACATACTAGCGTCAAGTACGCATTACCAATGTACCTGGCATTTATTAACAAAAAGTTAGAAACTCATACCAAATAAAAGAAAATGTAGAAGAAAGTGTAAACTATTCAAGAAATATCAAATGTACTAACAATGGTATAAAACAAAAATTAGAAAAGATTGATAACATAAAAACAAAGAGATGTAAAACAAAAATTTGTAAAATAAAAAATGTATAAAATAAAAAAGTTGAAAAACTAAGGAGCTGCTTGAATGATTAGCATGGTTGGCCATCTCCCCCACAACTAAGTTGAGAGGAGGAGATCTGAAATATGGAGCATGGTTGTCCATCAGATGAGGTGCTTGTTGTGTTAGTTAGCATATGCTTATGAAAAGGTTTAATTTGTTGGATGTTGACCAGCTATTTCCTATTTGGGCTCTCAGGTTTATAGATCATCATGGCCCCAGAAGGAAAATTCTCATAAATGATGTAAGGTCCTTCCCACAACATTTGGAACTTAGTTCATTAAGGTATGTGTGTGGGGTTCTAGTAAAGAACCTTGTCTCTTGGTTGAAATTTGACTTTTCTAATTTTCAGGTCATGATGCTTTTTGTTATAGGCCTTATGCAACTCATTAGATGATAAGGCTACTAATTGGTTTTCATCTAGCAAGTTACGATTCATCAGTCATTCTTTTTGGGCTAGACTTAAGTCAAGGTCAAGGTCACAAGTTGTGGAAAGTGTATGGAGTTTAGATTGAATAGGAAGTATTGGTAGTTTCTTGTACACAAGCTCATAGGGAGAGTAGCCTATAGGACATTTCCAAGTTGAGTGGTAGGTCCAAAGCGCACCATTTAATTTTGTGCTCTAATATTTCCTATACTTGCTAATAGTTCTTGTTAGTATTTGTGTGGTTTCCCTATTAGTAACCTTAGCTTAATTGTTAGCATGGGGATGGTAAGGTGTTGTGAGTTTCTGTTCAACCCCCAAGTCTTGCATGAGCTTTCAAAAAGTAGTGCATGTAAAATGAGTTCCACTATCAGAAATTAACGCACGTGGTATACCAAACCTATTTACAACATTTTGTTGTACAAATCGAGTAGTAGTAGAGGATGTATAATCGATGATGGCTATTGCTTCTACCCATTTTTTACAATAGTCAACAATGACTATGATGTATTCCTTTCCATTTGACATGGGTGTGATTGGACCCATGAAATCAATGCCCCAAATGTCGAATGGTTCTAATGGTTGAATCCATTGTTGAGGTTCCTCCATTTGAGTAGTCATTCCACCATCTTGTTGGCATCATTCACAAGCATGGATGAAATGGTGAGCATCCCTGAAGAGTGTTGGCCAGTAGTACCCTGCCATCCGGATTTTAATGGTTGTGCATCTCCCAACATAGTGTCCTCCACAAGGACCTTCATGAGCATTTTGGATCATGTGCAATTGATTAGCATCAAGGACATACCAACAAACTAGGCCATTGGTGCATACCTTGTAGAGGTGTCTATTGACCTCCATAAAGTTCTTTACTTGGTGAAGAAACTATTGTTTTCTCCGGTGGTCCAACCCTTGTGGCATCTTTTAAGTGAGAAGATAGGTGAGAATGTTATCATAGCATTTTGGCTTATTGGGAATTTGTTTCCATCAAAGAGAAGTTCATCAAGAAATGTATTAGATAATGGACTTTCATCCTCTTTATCATCCCATTGCAATTGAGACAAGTGATCAACAACAACATGCTCAATGCCCTTTTGATCTACCATTGTAAGATCAAATTCTTGCAAGATCACCAGCCACTGTATGACATGAGGGTTCACTATTGGCTTGTTCATTAGGAAGCGGATGGCACTATGATCAGTGTGCAAAAAAACCTTATACCCAAGAACATAGTGCCTAAATTTTTCCAAAGAAAACACCAAAACCATCAATTCTTTCTCTGTGGTGGTGTAGTTCAATTATGCACCCATAATGCTTTAGCTGGTGCAATGGATGTATTATGGACATTTCTTGTCATCTAACTACATTAGCATAACTCCCAAGGCATAATTCAATGCATTTGTCATGATATGAAATAGTTTGGACCAATTAGGTGCTTGTAGAATTAGAGTTTTCACAAGCTTTTCTTTCAGCTGTTGAAATGCTTTTTCACATTCTAGGATCTAGACAAAAGAAGCATCTTTCTTTGTTAGCTCAACCAATGGTTTTGCGATCTTAAAGAAATTCTTTATGAATCACCAGTAGTAGCCAGTATGTCCAAGGAATGACCAAACATTTTTAATTGTTTCTAGCTAGTGGGTTATACCCTTATTTCTTCAGGGTCCACCTCAATTCTTGCTTGCAATATTTTATGCCCTAATACAATGCCCTCCTGGACCATGAGATGACTCTTCTGCCAATTGAGCTGCAAGTTGGTTTCAACACACCATTTCNGACTCTTCTGCCAATTGAGCTGCAAGTTGGTTTCAACACACCATTTTAGCACTTTCTTAAGGCAGTCCAAGGCTTGCTTAAATGTAGCTCCATAGGTGGAGAAGTCATCCATGAAGACTTTTACACCACTATCGATCTTTTGTTAAAAGATGCTCAAGACCAAGCATTGAAATGTGGTAGAAGAATTACATAGACCAAATGATATCTTACGCTATGTGAAAGTCCCTCAGGGACCCATGAATGTTATCTTTGCTTGGTCTTCTAGTGTCATTTGAATTTGGTTATCGCCACTATGACCATCTAGGAAGTTGTAGTAGTAATTCCTAGATATGGTGTCGAGAACCTAGTCAATAAATGGCAATAGAAAATTATCTTTGAATGTTTCCATATTCAGCAGCCTAAAGTCAATGTAAACCTACCACTTGCCCTCTTTCTTTGGCATAATTACGAGTGGGCTAACCCACTCACTATCTGTAATGGGATAGATGAACCCTGCCTTGAGGAGTTTGTCAATTTGCTCTTTGACGATTTGCTTCAATTTGGGATTTAGTAATCTCTATGGTTGTCATTTTGGCTTCATGGCTAAGTCAGTGTAGATGTGATGTTGGCATATCTTCGGATCAATCCCTGTGAGTTTAGGATATGACCAAGCAAAACTTGTTGACCATCTTTCAACTACCTTCAAAAGCATATATTTTTATTCTAGAGAAAGTCTTGTATTGATGATAACTAGCTTCTTATTTTTCAAAAACACATATTCCATTCTAGTTGGTAACATTTTTAGTTCGAGGGGTTTTTACTTGAAGTCCTCAGGAATTTCCAACTCTCCCCAGTGAGTATCATAATTTTTTTCATTAGAGAGTTGGTGATGAACTTACACTATTTCATCTATGCTTGTGACATATTCACATGTCAGGCTCTTAGTTGGTTCCATGAATAGTGTGTTGCTTTTAGAATCAACAGTTAGCCACTAGGTGTCCTCTTGCTTTGTGGCTGCTGTGTACAGACACCTTCAAATTTTAGCTTCTAACGCACATTGTTTGCATGAAAAGATAGATGCTTGCTTGATGGCCTAAAACTTCTACACATAATTACACCCTATATCACTGTACATGATGCATGGAACTCTCTTCTTCTCAATCTTTCCAAATGCATTTTCTTTAGATATCTCTAGGGAAAGATCTCTGATGTGCATTCTTGCATCGACAATGCTTAGCCATGCCCTTCCCATAATGATTGGAATGTCCCCTTTGTAGTTCTCCACTTTGATTACTAGAAGGTTAGTAGGATAAGACCACCCACAGACAATGGCCACAATTTCATTTACTAGTCCCAATGGAACAGTGATGGATTGGTCTACCAATTCTAATTTAATGTTTCTCTTCTTAAGAGGAGGTAGGTTCTAAGTAATGTACATCTCATGAGATATCATATTAACACCAGAACTTGAATTGAAAAGAGCCTTGCATGGTTTGTTCCCAAAAATCTAAAAATAAATTAAAGGACTTCTAGGATTGACTAATTTTCTAGGAAGGTTTCCTACATAGATCCAATCAGACATGGTATGAGTGAGCATTGCAATATGGATTCTTGGTAGAGTTTGATTTGAAGGAGGCCTGAAGGATTTTGATATGGAGGAAGAGGCAAGAGCAGGGTTGTCAACCATGAGTGTAGGTGAATGCTTAGGTGGGCTATAGGATTGAAAGAAAGGTATCTACTTTGATTAGACATTTGAAACCCTCCAATTGATGACTTGGTTGCAAATTAATAGCCCTTGCAGTGTTGCATTTTTTTGGTTGAGTAGCAATTCACCCTACATAGGAGGATTAGGTGGTAGTTATGCAACTAGAGGAGAAGTGTGTGCAAGGACAGAAGGAAGATAAGGATAGGAGATGGTGTTCCTTCTTTCATGTGAAGGAGTTCAATAGAAATTAGAAGGATGGTAGTTAGGATGAATATTAGAAACCTGACTAAAAGAGTCATGTGGAGACATGGGTTGCTGCATGTGGTAACCATATGGATCAAGCTACCAATAAGGGTATTGTTACCTTAGTGGTGCTAACGCCCATGATTGTGGTTACTACCATTGTTGGTACTATTCGTATAGTTGCAATGGAGCTTCACTTGGATAATTTAGCTATTGCTAGCAGAACTATCTGAGATTCCCTTGGGGATAAGGCAACATTTTGGATGTTTGCCTTTATGTAAGTCGTGGATGTAGGACATACATCCTAGACTCCTGAAGATGTGACATAATAGGAAAACATTGCTTAGAATGTTCATACTGGTAGACATCACATCCATGATCATCATCTGAGTCACTGTCCATAACCTCTTTGATTTCAGCAATCTTGCCCTTACCTTTGTAATATGCATGTTTAGCTTCTTTGCACCTCCTACGCTCACACTCACTATCTTGTTCTTTGGATTCTTCAATGATTTTAAGGACATCTTGAAATCAACTATCCATGGAGTTCCTTAACTGATCAACCTTGGCTATAAGTTTAGATTGAAATTTTTGAAGTGGCAAAGCTTTCTTATGCACCCCCTCATCAAATACAAATTCATCCTTACTATTACAAAATCGAACCTCCCACTTGCAAATGGAAGGATTTCAGTTTTACTCCTCTACACTTTCTCTTTTTCGTAGCTCACCTTTCTCTTTGGAAACCTATTCTATTAACCTTTGTACCTGATGGGTAGTTAGTTTTGACAATCACCCTTGGGCATAGACACCAAGGGTTTTTCTTGTTTCATTATAGAGCTCATCTACAATGTGGTGAAGTTTACCCAATTGAGAATAACCATGGCCAGGGCATTTGTGCATCAAGGGTTTGTGTGTTCCTTGTTTCCACCCTTGAATTTTCTTTTCTAAGTTGGATACCCTAGAGTACATTTAATACTTATCATTGAACATCTCAAGCATGGTACTCCATCATCTGATAGATTCTGGTTCTAAAGACTGGTACCAATTCTCAACTTCTTTGATGAGTGTCTGTGGGAGAAACTTCAATTTCTACCACTTATTTTCTATGCTTTGCAAGGCACATGCATCTTGAAAAGCTTGAAGATGATTTTGTATATTAGAGTTATATCCTTCTTCAAATCAAGGAATATTGTTCATGTATAACCGTTTGATCCAACTATATTTCACATGCCTTGTTGAAATTCTGACTGCCTCTATGATGTTAAACATACTTCGAGTAGCAAATAAAGGTTCATCAAGGCATTGATCATGGTGCCCACGATGCCCTCTACTACCCCTTCATTCATGGCGATGTGCCTCTCTTGAATGTCTACATCCTTGATCTTGCTTGTCTCGATGGTCCCTTTAATTGTTGTGGTCCCATCGATCATTTCATTCATTTCAATCACCTCCATCATGGTCTCACCTTCTACGATCACTGTCAGAGCTAGAAGAAGATGATGATGATGAAGGGAAAGAGGAAGAAGAACTAGCACCATCACAGTTCCTACTACCACCTCTTTGATGATCGCAACCATGATGACGATTGTGCTTCTTGTCAACATCTCTATCTTGACTTGCCCCTCCAAATCCTTCTTTGTCATTGGATCCCTTGTTATCATAATCAAGATTGTGAACTATGGAGTGTAGATTCTAGTTTTGACCTCCATTGCCAAAGTTAAAGAGAGGAGAATCATTGTATGGAAAATCCCCAAAGAAGGATTCTCCACTAGCTTGTTGGTACAACACAAATGGAGGATCGTTAAGCCCTTTTCCCTTCGAAAACTCATAGCATTTTTCTAGTTGCCAATCTTGCAAGCATTGTGCATTGGTGGGATGACAATCTCTAGCATCAAAATCTTCCACATTATACTCACTGTGGTGGTCTTGAAGACCACATCATGCAAGCATTTGATAGAGCATTATAGGAGTAGCATGATTGAGTGGCAACACAATGTTACCCTACATATTACACCACCATAGTAGTTCATCCTTGTGTAGAATGAAGGTGAAGTTTGGCACATACTCATCAAGGTGAGTATATATCATTTGGTATTGTTGAGGCTTTGTCAAGCGAACATGATCAACCTTGGATGGAGAAGTGCTCCTGTGAGAAGAATACATTTTCAGTTAGTGAAATAAAAATCATAGTGTATTATGATAATTTGTTGTAGTAATTTTAAAATAAGATATGACTCTCAAGCTCATTCCAAAAATTTAAAAACTTTCACTAGGTCCTAGATAGTGCACAAAACAACAAAAAGGTCCTTGACAATAGCACCAATGATGAGCGGTGAGGTAGCCCTACATCCAACCATACGAATCACTAAGGTGTTACACGTGATCTAGTCATATTCTGTGGACCTCTAGTTATCTCGTACACTAGTTTTTCTAGGAAGTGAAATGACATTGAGAACATTCATTGTCTTCCCAACTACACTTGTGAGGCTCAAGGGTATGGTTTAAGTGTAGTTAAGGTATATGAATTTTTATTGTTTTATATTTTATGGATGTAATCACCTACAACAAGAATAAAGAGTAGAATAGATTAAAAGCTAAATTATCTATTGCCTAACTAGCCTAACACAAATAATCATCTCACTTTCCTAAACACATATAACACTACTAGGCTACCAAACATTAAGTGTTGCTAGATTACCAAGTACTATATGAATGCTCAAAGTGGTTGTGCTTGTGTTCATTAACTGGTGGAAATAAATGGCTTATTTGAAATGCATTAAAATAAAGATCAAGAAAGTAAAATGCAATAAATAAAATATTAAGCTATTCTCAGTGTTGCAAGGATTTCCAAAAGAGTTCGTTTTATTCTTGTCACACTGCTACGCTCAAGTACATCAGTGCTTGTAAAAAGAACTGTACACACTTGGACTTCTTCTATGAGCACTCAAAAAATATTCTAACTTTGAGGAAAATAAACTGCAAGGGCTTTGTTACTCTGACTAGAAAATCTAAACTATGATCTTGAAAACTGGAGCCTAGGCATGGTATTTATAGACTTGGGGTATATACCCCGACGTCGAATATTTGACGTTAGACCAAGGCCCTGATGTCACGGTCGACACAAAACAGTGATTTATTAGTACAAATTCTAGAAGCCTGGATTGCTAAAATTACCACCAATGAGTCATCTTGTCCTTGGGAATGCATGGTGTATGTTGAAATATAGTTTTTATGAGATTTTGAAGTCTCAAAAATGATGATACTGGTGGTGACACTAATGTTGACGTTGATGCAACATCAACGTCAGTTTCCAGAGTTAGAAAAGTTTGATCATTTTCAAAGTTAGGATATGACCCTAAATGATCCCTAGAGGCCTCTAAATGCTAGAAATATGTCTTGCAAGGCTATTTGAGGCGTTTTGTTCTATAATGCTAAAGGAGATCCAATTTGACATCCCATCACCTCTAACACGAGAGAAATTTTGATCTTGTAGTCTTGGAGTCAAACTAATAAAATTTTAGAATTCAAATTTTATGATGCTAGGGGAGCCTAGGATGTACCATTGGTGGTCCTACATTATGCAAAACATACAACGAATCCAACACTTAGACAAATTTTAGCCTTGGCCAGCTCCAACACTTAGAAAATTTTAGTTTTGAAGTTTCTCAAAGATAATGAAAAATTGAGTCCATGAGTTAGATTATGAACTCAAATGGTTCCTGATGGCCCCTAGGAGCTGAGGATATACCTTGTGATAACATATTTGGGAGATTTTATGGTTAAATCCTCATGAAATGAGGTTGAAACCACACTTAGTTTCATTTTAAAGTAAATCCAAAAAGTGGATACAATAGATAAAAGAGAAGACCATTGACAAAAGAGTGATCTTGACACTCCAAGTAGGCTTGTGGAGGACATAGTAGTGGTGGACATGGTGGTGATTATCAATAGATAGTAATAATGTTTCTCCTACAAGATATGGTACTTCTCTAGTTTGTTAAAGATGTAGATAGTCTATACATATCCAAAATAACTTTCCAAACTATTGTGAATGTGGCCATCTAGGACATCATGTCAAAAAGTGCATATAATAGATAGCAAGATAAGAAGTGGCTATGGAAAAATATTTTTGATACCTAGTGGATGAAAAGCTTCCACTAGATGTACTAGTAAGACAAAAGAGAGAATCTAGGATCATGTGTATGCTCTAATAGATCAACCATTAGATGTGCATTCCAACACTATTATAGAAATAGAAGTATGATCTTAGACCTTTATATGTTAGTTTTATTTGATCCTTATGTTAGTCATTCATTTATAAGCCCTAGCATTATATCTTAAGTAGCTCTTCCATGTTTTGTTTTTCATCTAGAGTTAGTAGTACATTCTACTAAGGGCCATAAGACTTTGCTAGATTAGATATGCATGGATGTGCCATTGATGTTATAGGATAGATAGTAAATCAATGATTTACATGTGATGGATCTTAATAATTTTGATGTTATTCTAGGTATGAATTGGCTATCATAGTTTAGTGTTAATCTAAACTATCAATAAAATCTTTTGAGGTCATAAGTATTAGATGGTGAGTAGATAGAGATTTCAACCCATTCCAAATTAGTTTTTTTACGCTTAATATCTTCCAATATGATTCAATGGATGCTTAAGAAGGGACATAAGCACTATATGATTTCAATCTATCATTCAAAGCTAGTTGACTAAAAAGGAGACTAGTTTCCATTGCAGATCAACTTGTTAAACTTCTTTTGATAAGCTGATAGTGCTCATTTGGCTAGGCCACATCCTAGGAGGATTGGTAGATGAGAAAAAGTTTAATATCTTCAAGTGTTTGCACCCAAGATTAAACCTAGATTTTTTACTTAAGTGAGCGCCTTACCACCACTGTAAATGATAGTTCCTAAATTGGTATCCATTCTAATGTTAATTTCTTCTACTTTGGTTTCTTTGTATGATGTTTGCACATATGCTTCTTGTGATGGCATTGAATGTATTTTGATGTAGGATAGATAGGTTTTAGCTTACTCTTCACATCAATTTAGGCCACATAAAACTTGTTATTTAGTCCATGGTCTAGAGATAGGAGTAGTAGCCTTTTGATGAATCATCAATTGGCTAGGATATTGTTGATGCTACGTTGCATTTGTGATATCGTTGATGCTATATCACATCTATTTGACAAAATGTCAATTTTTGGTCAGCTATGATACTAAAGTTGCAATATTGCATATCTAATATCAGATCACATGCTACATTATTGAATATTTGATATCATGGGATGTGTGTCGGCTTATAAATATAACACTTGCACACATAATTTGAGAGTTAATTAGTCAATAGAGTAGCCAAACTCTTGCAGTTTTATTCTGTAGTCTTAGAGAATAGTTAGTGAGTGCCGGTAGTGTGGATCTGAGTTAGTTGTATGGCATCTTCTTCAAGTGGAAATGTACCTAGACACATTCCATGAATGGTAATAAGATTGAAATTGATTCTTATTCATTGTAGCAGTTTCCATGAATGGTAATAAGATTGAGATTGATTCTTATTCATTATAGCACTTTGACTTAGATTAGATTTACTTTCCATGTACTTGGTTAATATTTACATTTCCATGCATATTAATGAATTAGCAAAATGAGCACAACCAGTTTCAAGCATAAAGATGTATTCGCTTGGTAATCCTAGCAACATTATTGCTTGGTTTGCGTAGTAGCATAGCACTTGGTAATCCTAATAGTAGATACATGAGTTTAGGACATGTACAGAAAGTTGGGAATGAACACTCATCACTCGTAGGCTAGTTTAGACTTTACTTTCCATTATTAATTAGTTTAAATAATTTATTTCATTATTGACATTAAGAGTAGCATAAGGTCGAAACAACATCAAGAATCATATGCCTCACTATGGACTAAACCATACGTGACAAGGCTACCACTAGTCCAAGTGGGAAGATAGCGAACAAAAATTAAGGCATAACAATCTAGATGCCACAACTAGTCCCATCCATAGAATTTGACTAGATCATGTGTGAACACTTATGATTTGTATGGTTAGGCGTAGGGGGTACCTCGCCACTCATCACCTTTGATTTAAAGATATGGTACCATTATCTTTATGATTACTATGTAATCATATGGACCAATCATAAGAGCCTTTAGTATTTTATGAGTTAGCCTTAGATGAACCTACAACAAAGGAAATTGTTAAAGCTTCTTACAAATTTTAACATTGCCATCTGATATAGGCCTATCAGGACTAACTAGATACCAGATGCATTAAGCAAATTCATCAGTAAACTTAGCAATTTGATCATCTAGTCAAATTTCCATGGTAGTCTACAAGAGTAACAGTAGTAGGATTCCTAGTGTAGAGAGCTATTGATAATAATAATTGATAATTATTTTGAAAAAATAATTGATTTTAATTCTTGTCAAAATAAAATTTGAAATGTCTAAAATTATGAAACATTGATTTTTAAAAGTTGAAAATGAAATGATGAAATATTAATGACTTATGAATTTAGTTCTAGGGACTACTTATAGTCATGTATTAATAATTGAGAATAAAGAGATGTTAATAGAGTTATTAGTAGGAAGAATGTGAAAATGAGAGAGGAGAGATATTGAAATATAAATAGTCATAGAAAAACTAGAAAACTCATGCATCACCTTATTGAAAAATTTCAACTACATTACATCAGGCTATATCTTTTATTTATATATAATTTTAATGGGGTCTAACTAGAAATTAATGTAAAATCATCCCCCACTAATAAAAATGAATAACAAATGAAAATATGGTGAATTGTGGCCAAATACATGTACATCTACCCATTAATTTATAAATTCCTAAATAAAATGTTTTGTCTTCGTTTTCAATAAATGACAAAGGAATACATGGCTTTGATTCCTAGGTTACTAAGAAAACTAACATTCTTGCATTACACACTAATTATTAACAATCCTTCCTTTAGGGTGAAATGCAAGTATCTCATCATTATCTACTTGTATTTGTGATTTCATGATATCTATACATTTGATAAAGGTGTTCAATCCCATAATGCAAAAGGAATTTTATTCATAAATCTATCAATTAATTATTTGATTCAACATGAATGGGATTTATATTTCCCTCTTTCACTTTTTGTTTTATAAAGTAGTAGTTAATATCAATGTGCTTGGATCTTTTATGAAGCACGTGTTCATTTAATAATTAGATGGCAAACATATTATCACACAAGAGTTTTATTATTGGCTCAACATGAAAACCAAGTTGTTTCATAACTATTTAATCCATAATATATCTTGTATACATTTTTCCATGGTTATAAATTAAGCTTCACATGTTGATAGGATAACTAAAATTTGTTTCTTAGTCTTCATATATTGCATTCTTTTTATGAAATATGATGGCTCCAGATATTTATTTCCTATTATTATTTTCTACTTGCTAATTTGCATCTAAACATACTTGAAATTATCTATCTCATTTTTTGAAGTTTAGTTTATATTGAAAAGTACCCTTTATGTATTTTAGAGTATGAATAAAAGCTTCAAGATGAGGCTATCTTGGCTTTTATATAAATTGAGATAAATATTAGGTGACAAATTCAAAATTTTGCATAGTATGATAACGAAATCTAAGAGATCCTTTGCTAGATCTATATATAGTTGCATCAAATTTGGGAGTTTGGTCTTAACTTTAATCCTAACATTATGTGGTAAAGGTGTGTTGGTTGGATATTCTCTAATATTAAACTTTTTCAATATAGAAGTTGCATAGTTGCTTTGGTTTACTTTGATGCCCTTCTTTTCTTGCTCAACTTGAATACCCAAAAGTACTTTAATTACTCAAAATATTTCATTTCAATCTCATTTTTCATATCCAATTTGAATTGTTGTTTTAGTTTGTTATTAGTAGCTATGAAAACTAGATCATTCATTTATAGTGAAATAATAATAAAGTCTTTCTTGTCATGTTTGTAGAATAATGTATATTCAAAGATGCATGATCTCTAGTTTTCTTTGTAAAAAATTCATTAATTCTAAGGAACCAAGCTCTAAGTGCTTATTTACAATTCCTTCTTTAGTTTGCAAACTTCATCATGTGTTCCTTTAATAACATATCCTTCAAATTGATGAATGTATACTTCTTCTTTTATGTAGCCATTTAGAAAAGCTAAGTTAACATCTATTTGGTATTTTTTTAGATCATGGTATGTTGTTATAGAGAGGACAAGTTTTATTGTTTCAAATCTAGCCACCCACACAAAAATTTTCTCATAGTCGATATGCTTCTTTTGTCTAAAAGCTCTTGTTACTAGTCTTGTCTTATGTTTGACTACTTTACCTTTTTCATTAAATCTTGTTTTCTACAAGCATCTACAATTAATGATTATCTTGTCTTTTTTCTTGTCAACCAAGTCCCATGTATTATTTTTTTATAATAGCTTGATATTCATTATCCATAACCTTTCTCCGCTCTTTTTTTTTATGACTTCTTGAACATTTGATGGTTTTTGAGTAAGGTTTGAATAGGCCAATTTTAAAAATAGATTGAATATTATATTTCTTTGAAAATTAGATCCTAGCATTTAATTTTGGGGATGATCTCTTTGAACCCATGAGTTGACTTTAGTGTGAGAATCAAATCTTTAGCTCTTTCATTGAAGTTCAGTAATTCTAAATTTTTTTTCAAGGAATATTATGTTTGTAAATCTATACCATTTATGTTCTATGGAATCATAGTAGTTATATCCACTTCATTTTGTATCATAGGAAAGAAATATTTTTTAATTCTCTATCATCCAGCTTGTCTTGCAATTTTTTTCAAGTGTTTACATAATAATGATATTCATATGTCTTCATGTGCTTGATATTTGGTAGTTTATTATACAAAAGTTCATAAGGAGTAATATTCTTATTTCTACTATTGATGATTCTATTTGTTATATAGGCTATTATGTACATGGCCATGCTTCAATACTTATTTGGCAAATTTGCATTTTTCAATAAACATCTCATCATATCTTGAAAGGTTCTATTTCTTTTCTTAATAACACCATTAGATTGGAGATTGTATCCACATGTTATTTGGTAAAAAATATCTTGTGTAGTATATAAGTCTTCAAATTTTATGCTGACAAATTTATCTCATTTGTGCAATCTAATGATATTTTAAATAACATTCATAGTATTTTGCATGATAGTAAAGAAATTTTTGAATCTGTTGAAGGCTTCATCTTTGATTTTTAGATGATATTTCGATGTGAATCTTGTGTAGTCATCCACTATAATAATAGAATAATTTTTTCTCCTATTGATGTAATTGACATGAGTCCCATAAGATCTATGCAAAGAAGTTCAAGATATTGGTTTTTTCTTTACATATGCATAGTGTGAGAACTGCGAGTTTGCATGACTTGTATATAGATTTCATATTTTTCTTTTGGACTTTCTTTAATCTTGAAACTAATGGCCTTCTTCAAACTTGTTATTTTTTAAATGTTATTATAGCTAATTTATAAAAGACTAGGTCATATATCATATAATAACAAGCCAATGACCTAGTTTTTTATACCAAATTTTTGCTTCTACATCATTTATATATTAATGATGATTCCCTAAAATTGTTTAGTCAATATTTTCTCTAATTTGTTTTCTAATTTTGTGATTTCAACAATGAGTTCTTTGGAATTTTAAACATTATTGGTTAAATCAATAAATTTTTCTTTTAATTCATAATAATCACAGTCTATGCAATAGATTTGGTTATTATATGCTTTGATTCCAATAACCTATTCTTCATCTGTTTTATGATAACACACCATTCATTTCTAAAATTTATATCAATTCCTTTTCTAGCCATCTACCCAACTAAAAGTAAAGGATTTGAAATATTTGGTACAATGAATACTCCAGTGATAGTTATAACTTTATTATTGGAAAGTCTTACAATGCAAGCTCCTAATCTTTCTATGTTTAAAAAGTTACCATCACCAATTTTAATATTGCTTATTGTGATGGACTTATAATTGAGAAGATATGACTTATATTGTGTCATGTAATTAGAGCATCCATCATCTACAATCCAAGATTTTTGTTTGATTATAGTTATTGAATTGAAAGCTTTGTAATTACCTTAACTATCTTCAAACATTAATGTTAATGTTGTTTCCTCTTCTTCACTTTTGATTTGGTGCTAAAGTGCATCAAATTCAATTTTTTCACAACAAGAATTTATGGTGTATCCTTTCATTTTGCAAAGTTTGTAGAATGAAATCAAGTTATACCTTTATTTTTAGTTACTCCATATTTCTCTTGTGGAGTCTCTACCCCTTGAGTCTTTTATTGGATTCTTTGTCATGTCATAATTTCTTTGAGAGTTTTTATCTTGGAAGTTTGTTCTATTAAATCTTTCTCTTCTTCTATTGATTCTTCCTCTTCCTCTTCTAGCAATAAAGCCTTGATCCTTATCTAAGCTATATCTTCTTAAACATTCCAACATTCTGATTTGTGAGACAATGGCATCAACTATGAATTATTTGAATTCTTTATTTAGGAGAAAATTCATTATAATGATTTAATATATGTGATCATTGTATAAAGCATCAACGATCGTTTTCACCTTTTAATGTTGAGTGAAATCACAATCAAATTCATTAATATACTTTATACAATATTATATCATGACAAAGAATTCTTCAATGTTCTCTTCCTTCCTACTTTCAAGTTTGTTAAATTGAATTCTATATAGCAATTCTTTAGTATGTTACTTTTTTGAGTTTTCAAGATAATCTAAACATAACCTTTCCCATATTTATTCAAAGGTCTTCAAAGAGCATATTCTTCTTGTTATGGCTTCAGACACATTAAATATTATCATCATTCTTGCTAAAGAATCTTTTCTTTTCCATTTCTCTTTTTTTAATAAAATATTTAATAATGAATTTTCTTCATCTTTAATTTTTTTTCTTGTTGCAGGGTTAAGAGGAATTTCTTTTGGTTCTATAGCTTCTCAAATATCATTTACTTTCAAAATTCCTTTTATCATGTCTTTCCAAAGGATGAAATCTTGGATCCCATTAAAAATGATGGGAATTTTTGCAATTTATTTGTTGCAATTCATTATGCTACTAGCTCTGATACCACTATTAATAGTCATATTTGATAATTATTTTTAAAAATAATTAATTTTAAATTTTATAACACTAATATATCAAATCCTTGAAATTCTTAAACTTTGATTTTTTGGAGTTGAGAAAGAAGTAATCAAATATTGACTACATGTGAATATGTATTGATAATTAAAAATAAATAAATGTTGGTAGAGTTGGTGGTAGGAAGAATGTGAGAATAAGAGAGAAGAGAGATAGGAATATAAATAGTCAAACAATGGCTAGAAAATATGTACATTCACTTTATTGAAATATTTTAAGTACATTACATCAAGTTATGACCTTTATTTATATAGAATTATAATGAGGCTATACTAGAAGTTAATGAAATTTCATTCCCCACTAATAAAAATGAATACAAGATGAAAAAATGGTGAATTGAAGATAGATACATGTACATTTATCCATCAATTCATAAATTCTTAAATAAAATGTTTTGTCTTCTTTCTTCAATAAATGCTAGAAGAATATATGGCTTTGATCCCTAGGTTACAAAAAAACTAATATTTCTTGCATTACACACTAATTATTAAAAATAGCTATAGTAGAAAATTTCATCAAATGGACTAGTCACATTAGATAATCAAGGTGTTCTCTAGAGAGATGACTAGGTATATGTTCTAGCTGTTCTATATTCTTAGTTTCTTGAACAAATACTAGATGCATCTAAGAAGCAAGAAGATGTACCAAACCCTCTGATGTACCTACTGGTAACCATGTATGATAATAGATATGGAAGATTATATTTAATGTTGCCTAGTATGCTAGTAGAAGAAGATTGAACATTAAAGACTTGGTGGTTATTTTTGCTCTTATGACCTATCATTGTGAAAGTGGGAGACCATTGGAATAAATTTCATTGTTGGTTTTTCTCATACTTAGAGGAGGCATGATGTTATCTATGTGATCTTAGACTTTCTTATGAAGTTTGTGTATTTTCTTTCTACCAGAGCTACTATGAGCATAGAGGAGATAATACATTATACATTTCTAATATTGTGTGGTTGTAGGTATTTTGTAAAAGTAAGTGAACTAGATTTTAGAGGGTATGTTGCATTCATATGGTTCGTAATATAGAGATAGTTGAAATTAGATGTTACCTCGTATAAAGTTTTCTTATAATAAAAATTATTAGAAGAGTTTACAAGTAGCTCTATATCAAGTGTTGTATGGGAGACCATGTAGAATAGACTATGGACCAAATTTAGATGATTTAGATTTGGTTGAAAGTGATACAAGATAGGTAGATAGCCTACATCAATCAACAGAAGAGACTATTAGAGTTTATTGTTGATGATCATGTGTTTCTTTGAGTATCATTCCTAAAGAACCTTATGTAGTTTGGTCAAAACAAAAAGTTAACACTTTGATATATTGGGTCATTAGAGATATTGAAGAGGCTTAGTAGGGTGAGTTACATATTGGCTTTGCTACAATAGTTGATAGGCATTCATGAGGTATTCCATGTTTCTATATTATGGAGATATGTACTAGATGTACAACATGTAATAGATTGGATAGGTGTATAGCTGTAGCCTAATGTTACATATGTTGAAAGGTTAGTTCAAATCATTGATAGTATGATTTGTGTTTAAAACTTCTCCTTGAATTGTTGACTTATGTAGTTTTGACTCTTGATCTTCTAGATGTTATAATTCTAGAATGTCTAAAATTCTAGACTATGAGAAAATGAGTTATTGAAATCTTGATAATGCATTTAATATGATGGTTGTTTGCTAATTTGGTTACACTAATGACTGATGACAATGAATTGATAAATAAGAATGAAAGTTGATACTAGTAATAGATGTGTAAATGAGAGAAAAAAGGAATACAAAAAATCATGAAATTGCAAAGAAAATAGAATTTCAAATTTATTGCCTTCAAAATAGATCATTTCATTCATGTATGGCCTTATAAATTATAGAAAATAATTGGGTTCATAGTTGGGGACCTTGAGAAGGCATTCCCCATAGTGAAAATAAAGAAACTTATGCAAAATAAAGGTGAGTTGGGGCCAAAATAGTTTACATCCTTCCATAAATTGAAAAATAAATAAAAATACTTTGACTTTGTGTATATTTATCTTTATGTAGACAAACAATTGAACACTACTTGTTAATAGTTTGACAATGTTCTAGTAAAGTAGTGTCTAAGGTGAATATGCTATGAAATATACATGACATCTACGAGGCCATATAGGAGATGGAGATAGACATGAGGATTAGATATTCAAAGATCTTCTAGGATGAAGATTCTCAAGTAGGGGAGAGTGTAACCCCTCACCATAGGATCCTATGATATTATTTTATATTTATGCATGAGTGGTTAGATATGGGAGTGTGTAGTTGTATTATTTTATGAGACTTGCTAATATTATGATCATGATTATCAAGAATATGCACACTAATCTTATTAGATACATAGTAGGATGTTTGTGACTGTTAATTTGAGAGGATGGTGAGGGAAGACTAGAAATCAAGCAAGTATGTTCTCAGTTTATGTACCTCGGTTATGCATTTATGGTTATTATATTCTTATTGCTTAATGGATCCTATGATATGATTATGACATAGTGTTGTTTGATATATCATGTTATGAGATTATGATGAGTAGCATGTTATGCATGTTCAAGTCATGTGGCTAGGTGATCTATGTTATCATGTGAGTATGCTTTCTTAGATATGTTGTAGATGAGTTATGATGCTCATAGGCCTAATAGGGATATTTTTTTATGTCTTATAAGTGGATTATAAAAAAATGGAATTCTTGATATTAGTTGGAACAAGGAAAGCAATGATAAATCTTAGAAATTGAAAACAAAAAAAAAGTTTTAAGTTATATTATTTAATAAAAACATAATTCATTTTTGCTTTCTCCTCTTGTAATCCTACATCCTAGATTTCTATTACATTTTCTTCTTCTTCTCTAATTTTCACCATTTCTCAAATAATTTCTATGATTTCTAGGATGTTGAGAGTCTATTTCTAAGAAAGATATGGTTTAATAGGCTTGGTTAGGCTTCTAAAGAATTTAGGATGTTCTTAAAATCATTTTGGTATTTTGGTTTTTAAATTACAAGCTTTAGCAAGTTTTGGATGTCAACAGGGTGGTTTTACTTGTCTCCTATTTGTAGCATCCAAATTTTTATAGATGATATTAGAAAGTTTAGGATCTTATGATGCATGTATTAGTAATATTAATTTATATTCATGTGGTCCCAATATTCCCATATTTTGATTATTGATGCTATAGAGAATGGTATGGATATACCTGTACTAATGATTATGGCACTTGAAGGTAGTAGAATCTTAATTGCTACTCCCCAACTGTTCAATTATGATGTGCTTATGTATGAGTTAGAGTATTTGGTTTATAAATTTGATATCAGACTGTTGCTGCTATTCATTAATGATTTTTTGGTAAGTGCAAGTTACTATACAAATCATGATGGGATCACGGTCAAGTCACACTGGATTTAGATTAAGAGATAGGTTGCGATGAAGTTGCAACCAAGAGCACAAGTACTAGATAGTCACAACAAAGTCATAATGCAACCAAATTTAAGCTTTAGTTCTAAATTCTATTGAAAATTTTAGTCTTTCTAAATCATTTTTTGGTAGCATTGAGGTCACAATGATAAAATTTTGAAGGACACAAGATGGGCACAAGGCATACTAAGGTTTGAAACACTATAAAAATTTGCATCTTATTGCCAATCTTCATCATGCAGCTTTCACCCCATGAAACTTGAGGTAAAACTTCATTGTAAATATGAAAATTGTAACCCACCATGGGTGATTTCACATACTTTATACTTTTGGATCTGAAAAATGCCTCATAAGTGGTCAAAGCCTCATTCCCCAAGTGAAAAAAGGTCATCTAGTGTCTATATTTGGGCTTGGGGGGTCAAAAATTCCTTCTGGAATGCCAAAAAAAAGGCAATTTTATGGGTTTTATTTTTTTTTTGGGGGGGCGGGGCACTTGGGTAGAGGGGGTATACATTTTTCTAGGTTGGAAACACATGCAAGGGGGTAGATCTTACCTACCCCTAGTGTGGAAGGGTGGAGGTTTTGTAAACTTTCCCCCTTCAACGTGGAGACCACATGCATAGCCTGGAAACCTTCCCCCTCAGTGTGGAAGTTTTCCCCCAACATGAAGTCTTCATCCCCAGTGTGGAAAATCACATCCACAAAAGCCCAAATTCATCACTTCATGCATTTCAACATTGACTAGCCACTTCAACAAGCATGGTGGAGAGCTTGGTGTAGAAGATTCATCTCCAGTGTGGAAGGTGTGCCCTGGTTACTATTTATGGTAAACAAGATGGCCATAAAGGGAAGCACTTACTATGTATAGCAACCTCCAAATTTGGACATCCTTCTCACCTAAATTTGACAACCAATTTGTAGCCATTTTGCAACCCAATCATGGTCATTTTGTAGTCTCATTCATGACCCAAAGATCATATAAAAGCCAAGGTAATTATTATTAAGAAATTTTTGGCATACACACAACATTGTTCATAATTCCATACTTGGGCATTCTCAGGCTCTCAAGAGCTCTTGCAAGTTCCCATACTTGCATTCTCTTGAACCCCAACATCAAAGAATTATAGCCTTGAGATTTGTGGATTTTTTATGTCAACACTACGCCTCTAGGATTTCCAAACCCTAGCGTGGAGTAATATGGCATCCAAATTTTCCACCTTTTTCACCCCCAGCAGTGACCCAACTTACAGATCTAAGGTTGCAATAGTTGAGGAAGGTTCGATAGCATCAGGAGTGGCTTAGCACCTAGATCATGGAGCATATCACATCGACTTCAACAAGCTTTGAAATCTTGCATAAGTGAACCCCATTTTTGCTCATCCATGCACCATTTGTATACATTTCTCTAACTTATTTTTTTTCTTTCTCAATAAATTTTTAAGTTTTGAGTTTTGTGTTCCAAAATAAATTTATTTTTTGTGCATTATTTGAATCTATTTGTATTTCCACATTTTGCATTTCATAAGTTCCTAGTTATCTACTGAACTAGGCAAGGCACCTCAAATCCCATTTCTCTAGTGAAGGCCTTGGAAATTTGGGGTTGAAAAAATGTTGCATCAAGAGTTCTTGGTTTTTCCAGTGATTGAGGTTTTTGGTCATAACAATTTTTCTTGATGCTACAAGGAGGATCCTTAGTTTTTTTTTCTAGTGACCAAAGTTTTCAATCGCAATAATATTTCTTGGCACTAGAAGGAGGGCCTTCACCTAAATTCTATTACCAAATCTATTCTTTTTATTGCTATTTGCAAGTTCTTTCTTAATTTTTGTAGCCAAAACCTTTGAAGAATCAACGTTGGTCTTTCCCCTCCTTGTGACCAAAATACAACATGGAAGTTGCAAGTGGTTGGGTTTTAGCTTTGCACAGCATTTGCTATGAACTTTACAACCCAAATTTAGTGTTGATATCTTCCCCATCCAACCCCCCAACCACCACCACCCCCTTTCCCCCCACGCCCCTTCTTATTTTTTTTTTCCTTTTTACTCACAAACTTTTTTTCTCTAGTTTCCAAAAGTAGGTGGTTTAACTCTTCCATGAGTTGGCTTTGCCCCCACTTTTCCAAGTTGAGCAACTTGGCAATTGGCTAAAACTAGTTTTAGTAAAAACAAACACCAACTCTCCACTTTGGTTTTCAACCTTTCCCTCATCAACATTGAGGTAGGAGGTGTGAGATTTCCATCATCTCACCCCCCTTCTTTCCCCCCCTTTGTCATACCCAACGTGGAAGTAGTTAGGAGGCCAACATTGATGAGGTTTGAAACCAATTTAATAACCAAATCTACTTTTATTGTAAGTTGAAAGCCATTTTCTAGTTTTTTGAAGCCAAAACTCCCAAGGAATCCAATGCTACCTTTACCCCCTATAGTAGAAACCTTAGTGTGGAACCCATTTTTTTTCACTAAACTAACATTGGTTTCCATACTAGCCAAGCCTACTTTTCCCTCCTTTGTGTAAAATTTGGCAACCTACCAAAACCATCTTTGAAAACTATCAAGTTTTCATTTTAGTCTTCAAACTTCATCCCCCAAAATACCACGCACCCCCCCCACCCCCACCCCCCTCTCCCCCTTCTTTCCCCACTATCATACCGAATGTAGAGGTAGTTGGAAGGCCAACTTAGGTGAGGTTTGAAACCAATGTTTCCAACATTCCATTTCTAGCAAAGGGGTAAAGCCCCCTTATCCCCCACTTACTAATTATAGTAAGTACATCATTTTTTTCCATTTTCATTTCCTTTAAGAGTTTTTGAATTACATTCATTTGAATTTACTCCTATTTTACATTTATAGCCTATATCACCATGTCTTTCCAAAAGTCCATTCACCCTCACTCACAAAGATCGTAGACAACAAGCCATGAGAGCGTATGATCCCAAAGACCCTACCATCATTGAGTGTAGGTGATCTTTAAGGGTCAAAGGGGAGAGTCTTGATTTTGTAGCCATAAATGAAGATCATTATAACTTCATCTATGCTAAAATACATGTAGGCATGCTAATTCCATGAATTGAAGCCAAGATTAAAAGGGATTTTGAGCTCATACATAGGAATGAGAAAGAGTACATCCCTTCCCTATATGAGCAAATTCCCCTTAATGACATCTATTCTAGCATCCTAGCCCAATTGATTACCATGGAAGAGGAAGATGACAACCCTAGTTTTGAGGAACAATAGGAGGAGAATGATGAATTTAAGGTATAATTTGAGCCTAAAAACATCCTAGAAGGATTGTTCCAACAAACATCTCCCAAGGTCAAAGCACCTTCCTCTAATGCTTTTGTTTTCTCCATGGGCATGGTGCCACCATCTTCCACTCCTTCCTACCCTACTACAATAGATCTCATGCTAGTTATAACCACACATCACACACAGCCAATGCCACAAACAAATAACTATAGCACATCAATGTCATTTACAACACAATCTCGATACATAAAATCATCAACAGTGGTTTTTACCACCATAAATTTATTAACTACTTATGCGAAGTCCACCATAGGACCCCAAGCAACACAAGGGTCATATATCTCATTTTTCCCATTCATGCCTCAAGTACTAGCCCAAACATCTTTTTCTTTATTTGGCCCACAAGCCACTATTATAATGCAACCTCTTCCTTCTATCATGCATCCCATAACAAGACCACAAGCCTTACAACAGATGCCACAATCTTATGTACAAGCCTCACAACCTATGGGGCCACCATAAGGCTTGGATCAAGCTTTCCAAATGATCCAAGATCTAATGAAGGATTTGAAAAGGCTTAAAGCTTCTACAACACAAACTGTCAAGATTATGGACTTCTACTAGGATGATCCCATAAGTCCTGTAGTCCCACCCTTGACACTTCCTATAGGTGTCCCCATTCCCCAATTTAGAAAATATAATGGAGAAGGTAACCCTAATGCTCACCTTATTACCTTTCAATTTGAATGTTTACTCTTATGGCCATGGCGCCATACCATCATGAGGATTTTCCCTATGTCTTTAACTAGGAAAGTACTTGATTGATATCGTGCATTACCCCAAGGGTCCATATCCTCTTTGGAGGACCTGGTAGCCTAGTTTGTCAACTTCTTCAAGTATAACTTGAACCTGAAGCAATTCTTGACCAACTCATGAAGGTCAACCAAGGGTCCTTAGAACCTGTATAGAAATTCATTCAAAGGTGGAATGGACTATTGAATGAAATACCAAAGCCCATAGCTGAAGCCCACTTGTTAGCCATATTCAAGGGAACAGTTAATGACTTCATCAAGTCCAAACTCTACTACGTTGATCCATGGTCTCTTAGCTAAGCATTCTCATAAGATAAAAATATAGAGGATGCCATGAAGGCTAGTCATGATCTAACCTATATAACATATAAAAACCAACACACTTAAAGAGACAAAGAAAAGAGTAAAAAAAAACAACACTATTGTAGCAACTATAACCAAGGAAACTAGACTACGAACCAAGGGCCAAAGGTCAACCTACCCAAGGCCCCCACCAATGGCCATAATAACCAATCATCAACTTCTGGAACCACTACATCGACAACAAATAGACCTATCTTTGAAAGGAAGGATAGGTCTAAATACATTACGTTATTACTAAAACCATCTGAGTTGCTAGAACAACTATTAAGAAGTGGACATATGCAACACAAACAAATGACCAAAGCTACTTGAAAGAAACATGAGCAACTATGTGAAATAGCCAAAGATCCCACTCAAGCAACAAAGAATGATCCATAGTTGCCTAGGTACTTCAAGTTAGATTGCTTCTGCCATTATCATCAACTACATGATCATGATGTAGACATTTGCCTTGCACTAAAGGATGACCTACAAATGATGATAGATAGTGAGAAACTATTCTTAGATGCTTCTAACCTAGTTTGATCATAAAACCAATCAATGTATATCTACAAAGACCCATTGAATGCTAATGATAACCCCTATGTTATTTTAGCATTCAACATCAATGATAATCAAAGACCTATAAGAGAACCATTTGTGATTCATGTACCCCTCTACATTGAAATGGCTTCTTCGGCTTCCCATAGCTCAAGATCTCCCTTCATTGTGAGAGTACCATCATCAATGCCTCTAAGGAAACCTTTTATCATTAAGGTGTCCCAACCAAATACAACTCAAATAGCCATAGTCCAACCAACTACACAACGACCCCTTATGGTGGCTAATGCTACTACCTCTTCCTTACAGCCAACGATTGACAACCAAAAAGCTACAACCAAACAAGGCAAGAAGCATAATAAAAAGTCTAATAATAAGGGATACAAGTATATGGAGGTACAGAAAAAAGTGGATCGACCAAATCCCATTCCCATTTTAACTATACCCATGACCTCCTCTCCCCCAACCTCTTTAACCAACAAGCCATAGGAGCACACCAAAGCCCACAACCAAAACAACAAGGAAGAGACATAATAGCTAAAGCCTAAAGAAAAAGTCCACATCTTGGTACACATGGAGGAAGTCAAGAACAACCGTGGTGACAAGCCCATAGCCAATGGCTAAAACTTCCCCAAGGCAATGGACCAAGTCATGTAATTCCTCAAGCAAAAAAACACAACCCTGTGCTTGTATGACTTGATCATAACTTCCATCACACATCATGAAGCACCAGTCAAAATGTTGACCTCCATACTCATATTCCTACTAACAAGGAAGCCATCCATGTAGTGATGATTCCTCTCTTACTAGGGAAGGAGAAGTCAACACCCTTAACATTTTGTAATAGTGAAATTAAGGTTAATCCTCAAAATGACAAAGTGACTACAACCCCTTTATTCATAACCATATGGATAGTACAATCTAAAATATATCAAGTTCATGTTGATGATGGAGCTACAACCAGTGTCATCCCATGCACCATGAGCAAGTACAACCTACAACCACTACAACTCTTAAGTCCTTCAATGGATCAAGAGTCATTATCAAGGGGTGTATCTCTTAGGATTTTGTAGCTGAAGAAAAATTCCCTACAACATCAAACTTCTTGGTGGTGGAAGAGGCACTAGGATTCAACTTGATCTTGGGAAGACCTTGGTTGGCTCAGTTACAAGCTATGTCCTTGCCCATCCATCAAGAAATTCACCTTCCTTACAAGGGAGGTGAAATCATCATTAATGGTGATAACGTGGCTTCCCTAACTATCAACAACATAGACATAGACCAGGGGTCCAAAGTGAAGCTTTAAGAAGAAGCTCCTAGCCATGAAGAGAAAAAATCCAAGACAACCAACAATGATAACAATAGGTAATGGGATACATTATGGGAGGAACTTCCTTTTAAAATTGTAACCAAAGGGGATGGTGAATACAAGTTTGTGCAAAATAGGCCTTACTCACTTCCTAACCTTACAAAGATTAGGAAGAATTTGCACAAGTGAAGTTCACCTTAACCTTCCCATGCCCCTATGACTAAATGCACTAATAGCTAAGTAGCCTTACTTTTCTTTTGCAAAGCACTATATTTTATGCACATAGCCTAAGTTTGTTTGCATTTTTCCTATTTACTACAACCCTTATTATGATTGAAAAAAGCCTTATAAATATATGTCTCTCACATCCCATCTGCTAAGACGTTAAACTAGAGCTATGGTCCATTAAGACATTAAACTAGAGCTATGATCCACTACAACCTTAAACTAGCATTATGGCCAGTCATGACCTTAAACTAGCCACGTAGCCACATAATCACGCAATATAACTTGTGCCCACAATGGCCTAAAACAAACATCTTATTTTTTATGACACTTCCTTTTGTCAATTATCCATAACCAAAAACATTAATATAGTTTTTTTCAATGTTTACTACTACTATATATGCATATAGCCAAAAATAAAATCAAAATTTAAGTTTAAAATTAAAATGTCCATAACATACATAGCCATGGTCACACTGTATGGAAAAAATGTCAAAGAATAAAAACCATCCATAACATAGTCTTGACTAACCAAATCCATCAACATAAAAACAAAAACAAATAGCCAGCAAGCTAAACTAAAGGAGGCTACTAAGTGGCATCCATAGGAGGAAGTGGTGGGCCATTCCCACCTTTACGATTGGGGCTGCCAATGTCTTTTGAGGCCTAAACTGCAATAACATATAGCCAGTTAGTAACCCATATCCAAAATCATGGCTTAAAACAAAAACAAAAACATAAAATATATCAAACCTATGGAGATTTTGGCTCCATTACTTCAGGGAGTAGATGGGAAAGGCCCTCCTCCAAATGATGGAGGATTTGGTCCTTTATCATGTTGACCCAATCAACATCCCCAAGATCAATGCCAGAAAGAATGTTGGTCCTATCTATAGGAGTCCAAGTAGGAGGCTCATGGGTAGCAGTAATTGTAGAGGTCTCACCTACAATGGTGGTAATATGAAGAGTAGGGGATTACTCCATCTTGAGAGTACTTTCAAAAATTTGACAAGTACTTTTTGCTTGGATTCCCTAAATAAATAGCTCTCTCTTGTGTCATTCAACTAACTCCTCCTTGAGCCACTTTAGGTAGGCCCCATGATCAAACTTATATTGTCACTTGTGGGCCTTTTATGTCTTACCTCACTCTAGGACCCAAGTGCAATGATCCTTCTAGTCCTCAGCCTTTTGGGAGATGAGGTCTATCTACATATGTTGTTCTACCATCTCCCATTGGACCCCTACTTTCTCATGAATAATATGCTAATAGCGGGCCCACGTGATCTCCTTAGTCCATAATTTCCCTGAGTTAGCTAGTTGGGCTTCCACAAAGGCATTACGGTCTCAAAGATCTCTAATTGCTTCCTTCTATCTTTGAGTCTTTTCCCTTAAGGCCACAGCTTTCTCTCATAGGCATTCATTGGACCTCTCTAGCTCCCATGAATTTTTTTTATATGACATTGCTAAATTAGTAGCAGTCTTGTACAACTACACAAGTCCAGTAGACACATCAAAGGGAAGCTTAGGTAAGGAGTTTATCTCCATGTCTCTGCTGGGGTCCCACTCCATGGAAGGCACTACACAAGTATAAAATGAAACCATAAAACACAACCTAAGATAGCATAATGTAAGCAAAGCCCATGACTAAAGCACATAAAATAAATCCTTACCTATCTCAAGCACAGCCTGATGTAATCGATCGATGATGTCCTTAGCCATCCCATGCAAAAACTCCACTTTGTCTAAAGTCTCTACCCATGGTTTCACACGAAACTTAGGGATGAGAGCTTGCACTAGTGGCTTACAAACTACTATAAGCATAAAAATCATCGAATGGTTAGGATGACAACCAAAGATAACCAATGAGATATAACAAAAATATTAAGGTGTAGGCATACCTGGCTCCTCCTTCTTTCCCTTCTCTAAGATGATGATGGAAGAGGTAACTAGTACTGCCTCACCAAACAAGGCATCTAAATCATTTATAGCTACATCAGTAAATCCTTCAACGATAGGTTGCTTTAGGAGTGCCTCTTTTGCATGCTTTTGTTCTAACTCCATAGTACCTTGGGCTACTATAACCTAACACTTATCTACAATAATAGCACATAGAGGACCAGTTAACACATGAAACCATAAAGTAGCCATAAACTTTCAGAACATGAAATAGCCAAATTTAAACAAAGCATGCCTACAACTACCTACTATGATGGCTTAAGCTTAAAATTAAGCTTCTTTGGGGTAGGTTGATTTGATGCTAGGGGTGCCTCCTCCATAGGCCTCTTGAGTTTTTCTCTAGCTATCCCTTTTGCCTCCATGTGTTGTCATCTGGAATCCTAGATAATAGTAAGAAATGAGAGAGGCTCATCATCGTCAATACTATTAGGAGACTCATCCTGCCTAACATCAAGATTCTTAGTGGTGATGGATAATGTATCATCCATCAAGATTCTTAGTGGTGATGTGCTTTATCCAAGGCCTAGAAGGTTGGCTTGGGTCTTAGGAAATCCATTGCCTATTCCTATACACCACTAGAAACTCCGCAAACCTCTTCAGATAACCCACAAAAAATGCAAAGTGCATATGGATTATCGTAGAAGTGTCAACACAAAGTCTAAGGATCTGCTCTCGAAGCCCAATAGCCAAAGAAACTGCCCAATCAAATCTAATGCCTTCCATCAAGACCTTCTTAAAGGTCCACTTCTATGCCAAGCTAATTACCTTCTTTTGTGATAGCAATTTGGGAAATGCACAAGACTTAAACAAAGGATATGATTCCTTTGCATCAAGGTTCATGAAGCTATTCATTGAAATTCCAGAGTGATCCATGTTGGCACTAAGCCACTCTAGAACTTCATTGAGATGGCTTGATTTCCTTCCTATCATAGTGGGAACCTTTTCCTCGTCAATAGGAACACCAAACAAGTTGTAAAAGAGGCCAACACCTTCGTCCATGTTCACCTTCACACATGGGATGATGATGCTTAAACAACCAACCTTCTCATCGAAGAAGTTAATGACATGTAGAATATCCATATTAGGAATGGAAGGGATAGGTGCCATGAATACATCGAGACAAATTACACACTGGATGTTTACTTGAATGTATCCAAGTGCATGTCCCTTTAGCCACTCCTGTGCTAATGTCACTTCACTAAACTTCAAGATGAGGGTATCCTCATGACATGAACTTGAAAGTGGTATAGTAAGGTGGAAGGTCCTACAAGTAATAACCAAAGTTTACCATTAATATGAGCAATTTCAATGATTAAGTAAAGCAATAAAACACTCAAAGTTATAGCCATACAAACACTAGAATTTATATCTTTTATGTTTACCTTTCCTTTTCTTCTATGGTGTGGAGGTTTCAACTACAAGGGTCTAATCCGTGCTATTGGCATCTACCCACCAGTTGTGCATCATCCCATCATCCTTACACTTTTTGTATACATGGTTAAACCTAGTGGTGTATTCATCAAAGTTCCCTCTTAACTGATGATACAAATCAATTCTAATTTGAGGACTCTTGGTGAATTTGTCCAAAGTAGTTTGAGGAACTACTAGGATTTAATCATTTATAATCAAGCCCTAATCATTAACCTTGTACCTGTAAGAAGTTGTAAAATTAATAAAGTTAGGTAAGGTAATCAAGCCAAAAGCATAAAAGCATTATAATAACCATGTTTACCCCTATAGATGGTATATGGTGCCAAGTGGGTTCTAGAATATATGTGTGGGCTTTATGCACCACCATCAAAGTATTGTTAATATTATACTAACAATACTCTGGCATCGTCCAAATCTCCATAAGGTAACATGGACTTATGGCATTTGCTAGTCCCATTGTGGTCTTATCAAGTGGCCTATTAGTAATGTATCTAGAAATTAGGCCAAATGTTCAAGGCAACAAGGTCTCCACAGCAACTCCGCCTACGTTCGCAAACAAGTGTGGCCATAGCATCATACTGAAGTTCCTAAGGAGGTAGGTAAGGAAGTTCCTTATCCCAAGTTAGAACCACAATGAGAGGTTATCAAAATAACTGTCATGTGGTAGGGTGTTGGTCTTAAGGTGACCAATATAACACAAGATACCAACTAGCTCCACTATGATGAGGACAGGCCTCAAGAAGACCCTGCATGAAATAAAGCACAAAAACATTATGACCGATTGAAATTACTTAACAAACTTAGATAAAACATCCTATTCATAGGTGAAATTAGCCTCTATAAATAGCTCTAAGATGTTTATCTAAATTAGCTTAATAAATTCTATAAAAGCATTATTACCATATTTTATAGCCTTTTTAGCCCAAAACTATGTCTTAGTCTAAATTATGCATGAATTTAGAAAAAGCATCTAGATTATGCAAAAAATTGGAAAAATTAAGCATAAGCTTAGAAAAAACATCTAAATTATGTAAAGTGTGCATAAATTTGGAAAAATCATCTAAGTTATGCACAAATTTAGAAAAAGCATAATAAACTTAGAAAAAGCCATTAGCCATAGTAAAAGCTTATTTAAATAGAAAAAGCTTTTACTCTCCTTAAAAAAACAAAATTAAGCATTAGTTTTACATGTTCACAAAATAAAAACATAAGTTATACATATCAACCACTTCTATTTCCAAATGGGTAATGTATTACAACCATGATTTTGCTTTATTCACACAACCATAGCCAAAAAAAATTTATCAAAAATTCATTGGAGCTTCAAACAGAGTGATTCTACCATCGTTTAAAAGCTTAAATCAAGCCTTACATACCCATTCTTAGAAAAAAATCTAAAACCTTTGCCATTTATGTAGGAAAAATTTGTCAATTTGGACAATAATCAGAAAATGGCACAAACATCTTTATTACACATGCTTAGTAAAAAATTTGTAGAAAATTTGTTTTAAGTACAACACGAGTGATTCCACCTCCATTGGAAAGTTGAAGCCAATGCCTACATAGCCATGACTAGAGAATAGCCAAAACCGTTTTTGTTTCCTTAGAAAAAATTTACAAAGTTATATAAACCTACAAAAGCGAATCAAACAACCTAACTGCGCAATATTAGGAAAAAAGCCATAACTTCTTCATTTGAAGGTCAAATTAAACAAGAAAATAGCCATCAAAAAGCTTAAATGAAGGGCTAAAAACTCATAACCTTAAATTTTACAAATGTGTAGTAGTTCTACCAAGAAAAAATACATAACATTGTTGGCTTTTTCATGCCAAAACTTCAAAAAACCTCAAATCCTACTTTCATATAGCCATGAAAATAGTTAAAATAGCCAAAACCATTGAAACCCATTAAAATTCACATCAAAATAACAAG
This sequence comes from Gnetum montanum, assembly GCA_015680685.1. Taxonomy (NCBI): domain Eukaryota; kingdom Viridiplantae; phylum Streptophyta; class Gnetopsida; order Gnetales; family Gnetaceae; genus Gnetum; species Gnetum montanum. The sequence continues at coordinate 164,129 of MNCI01009211.1, read as the reverse complement.
GTAGGATATTTTTGAAATTCAATTTTAATAAATCCTAAGGTCTAGATCTGAAAAAAAAAAGGCCACATCCCAAATTTTTGAGAAAAAAAGCATGAAACAACAAGTCCTATTTTCAAAATCAAATCTACAAAAGCTAAAGTAATGAAAAAACTATAGATCTACATGGAAGAAATCAAAATAGGAAGTGGGATTTCACCAAAATTCCATTTTAATCCCTCCACCAAAGTAGATCTGAAAAAACAACCTTAACACCTAGGAAGCAAAAAACTAGCAGAACCACAAGAAACAAAGGAAAAAATAGGAAGAACTACCTACCTTGGAGTAGTAATAGAAGAAGCCTAGATGGATATGGTTCTAGGAACTTCTTCTAACTCCTAAGCATGTTCATCCATCTTCTAAATTACAAGATTTCAGCTCTTTCCCCCTCATTTCTTTGGCGTCATGGCAGACTTAACATTGGGAATGGCTAAAAACGAAGGAGGATGGGACATCAATGTTGGCTGTGAGGAAGGTGGAAGGCTTCCATGTTGTGAATTAGCTGTTTCTACCACAATAATATCTACCAAAGCTCTCCTCCTATGTGATATTGATGTAGAATGAAAATTGTGATGAAAACTTGTGAGATTCCACAATAAAATCACATCTAAAACTTAAATGCACAACTTAAAACCCCAGCTACCAATTCAATGCACCATAACTACAAGTGCACTAAAGTAAAAGGGGGAAAAGTATAGTTCCCATTACTTTTGGGTGGGAAAAAACTTCACTTTTCAAAATTTTAAATTTTTGGATTTTGGGCCCCACCCTGTGCCTTCACTCTTGACTAAAACTTGCATCAACGCTGAGATTTTTACGAATTTTGACACTTAAAACATTATGGAAAACTTAACCCCATGAATCCATGCTAGGAATACCATGCCTAACATGGAAACATGCTTATTATTTTACAAATTCATTAGAATTACAATTACTTTTCTATTTTTAGTAACCCAAACTTGCCTTTTCCAACCATGGGTTTCCAAAAGTGGGTAAGACATGAACAAACCTAGACACCATGGGTTTTCATGCTGAGGCACCAATGCCCAGCATGGAAGAAGGGTCGTAACACCCTCTCTTACCTCCCAACATCCATCTAGCATAAGTTTGACTCTAAAATGTATCCCACATATCTAGAACCCCTCCAAGCATCTCTAGTAGCCTCGAAACCCCACTAAACCTAGTCAAAACTAGTAGACATCTGAGATTTTGTCTTTTCCACACTAGGGAAAGCTTCTTCCACACTAAGCTTTTCACCCTTAGCATGGATAGATGGGGGGAAGTCAAAAATGACCTAAATTAATTGCTTAATATCCATTTCTTGATGCTCGGTGATTCCTAGACCCTACCAAAACCCTCTAGAGCTTCCAAAAGCCTCAAAACTAGATAAATATGGTACAAAAATGCCATCCCCCTCTCATCCACACTAGGGCCATCATGCCCAATGTGGAAGGAATGGGGGATATTTCATGAGGCACTTAGAAGCCTCTAAATTATCAAATCTTGATACCCGACATTGACGATCGATGCTGGCAACCCTGGAGGTTGACATGCATGGTCGATTGACTATCAATTTGGCCTAGATCTAAGTTTCTTGATTGAGGGAGGCCTCTTTCATGTTGAGCCTTCCACTCTCCGAGTGGATGGAAGGGGGGAAGCCTAAAAACCCCTTCACAAACTTCAAAATAACCAGATCTTGACCTTAGGCACTAATGGTCAACAACAACAACCATGTAGCCACTCATGCATAGCCAGTGTAACGACCAAAAATGTCAATGGCTAGAATCACTAAGGGGTTAATGGATGCATAGCCTAACCCCACATCTACATGAGGGCCTGCTAGAGGTGGGGACAAGATGCCCATAATGGCCCTGTTAATCAAACAAGGACTTACCAATGCGATGCCAAAACGATGCTAAGTGTTTAAGCATGGTGTGGTGTTAACGGTGTTGACGGTGTTAGTGCATCGATGATGTCAATGATGTTAATGATGTAGAGCATAGTCATAGGTGCCCAAGGGGGAGCATAGTCAAGGGTTTTGATGAAAATGATGGTGCCAACATGTGGAGACTACCGCCCAAGCGTATTCATAACGTGACCATGTATTAAAAATTTGAAATATGCAAAGAAAACATGAAAAATGTAGGAGAGAGAAACAAAACACCACCCTTAATGGGGTGGAGCATAGTTAACTCCAAATGTGGTTTAGAAGATATGCGGTGTACAATAGGCATAGTGGAGAGCATAGTCACAGTCTCGAGAGTGTCTGACCATGAAGTTTGGTGCTCACCGTGGTGTCTATGCCTACCAAGATGGTTTTCATTATGTACCTTAGGTAATGGTATTTTGTAGGGCTGCAAGGGGGCTATAATGGGTAGTGGTCTACAACTCTACCTCTCTCTAGGTTATTTTTGTGCCTTTGAATATTGTTCACCCAAAATGCCAAATGTCGAACTACTATACCTTCCGGTCTCATTCGTCCAAATGCTAAAATGCTAACCTTGCTTTAGATTTGCTAATCCCTAAAATGTAGATGATGGAGGTATTTATAGGATTAGGGGTTGCTGGAAAACATAGAGACACTGCCATGTGGTAGTGGGGTGGTTGCGACTACGTTGTACCCCAACTATGCTCTCCACTAAGGTAAGTGGTGTTATGTTGTGTGGTGCTCTAATGGACTCTACGAGGCTACAAGACTATGACTATGCTACCAACTACATGTGAGTGTGCTTAAAAGACAATAATGTACCTAAAAAATTCAAAAATGCAACTTTTAGGGACTACACTTCGGGACTATGCTATCCACTATCTAAAGTGGGGTAAAGCGTAGTTACAATTTTGGGACAAAAGGGGGATGTAAAAAAGATGCATGTTGCTACTGAAGGTGTGTTGGAGCTAAGGTGAATGTCGATGCTATGTTGTGGAGGCCTTGGGAGGCTGTTTTGCATGACTACACTCAACTACACTCTAGATTGGGGGAGAGCATAGTCCCAAACATAGAAAGCTTTTTGTAAAATATGGCTTCCAATTAACTACACTAAATTATGTTCTAGGATAGTGGAAAGTGTAGTTTCAATAGTAAGAAAAAAATTGTAAAAACCTAGACCTTGATGTTTTCTATCCTTGACTACGCTCTGGTCTAGTGGAGAGCGTAGTATTGACAATTAGAAAATTTTGCAAAAAACTAAGCTTCCATGCTGACTATGCTTAATCATGCTCCAAGGTAGTGGAGAGCATAGTCTTATCACTTAGAAAAATCTGCATCTATTGTCTTGACACTTAGAAAAATTTGCAAAATTGATCTTTTATGTTGACTATGCTCTCTACTGAGCTGACTACACTTTGGTGCAGTGGAGAGTGTAGTCCTAACACTTAAAAAAAATTGAAAAAACTATCATCATTCTAACACTTAGGAAAATTTGCAATCGAGAAGAAGTAGCCCAAATTTGATGGTGTTTCATTGGCCCCTCTTTATTAACATCTAGAGGAGTGCCTTGAGAGACATCGATAAAGAACTACAAAACACCATAGTAGGCCTAGCACCAACATCACTCTTCCATGTGTGGTCGGATGTCGCAATGCCATGCCCAAGAGTGTTGTGAATAATAATGTGCTAGTGAGTAAAAGGTGTAGGTAACTTACTAGGGCATAAAAGGAGAAACTGAGATGCAAACAAGGTGTCATGATGTCAGATGCAGAGTCAACACGGTTGACAGTGGACTACGACACTAAGGTGACTTGCCCCTAAAAAATTGATCTCTCGTTGGAGTGCTCATGAGAGAGTCAGTGTGGATTCAGTGCCTAACCAGTTGTGAAATTATAGCACACTTACTTGGGGATGTGCTTTTCCCCATTCTCTTTTTTTTTTCTTATTTTTTCCTTTTTTCATTTTTTTTGTTGCAATGGAAACCTACATTTGGTTATACTTATTGCCAAATGCTAGCTGTGAGATGCTTTCCATTAGGTGGACTGTGTGCAACCTAATGGGCTTTGCTCTAATGCAACCACATGACATTTGTAGGATAATTATTTTCTCCCCGAGATGATTTGTGTTACATCTACCTAGGTTTTGACTAGCCAATAGAGTCTCCCCATGGGATGACTTGTGTTACGTCCACCTTGGATTTTATAGTTTGAATTGGAAAAGGTACCATGCATTTAAAGCATGTGAGCATCAGGGATTTGCAAGCTTTGCTATGTAGGGAATGAGAATATGGAGCCATAGGGATGGGTGTGCATAGACCATAATGGAATGAGGGGGATGTGCACTCTTGAGAGGCTTAACTAGTCCAATCATGCACATCAGAGTGATGTGTTGTCTTGCTGCTCTGATGAGATGCACCTTTGCATGACTACCTAGGGGCTTCGTCCCACAAACACAACTTTGAGGAGGCAAGAAAATCACAAAATATGAGATGCAAATAAAGCGCTAGGTGCGAAGATGTTGTAAATGCTCTAAACGTTGAACTAGTTGCAAGTGTGTAAGAAGCTAGTGAAAGTGCTAGGGAAATGATGCTGCGAATGCTGCAACGACTACACTAATGGCAGGTGCTCTAAAGATCAGCAAAATGCTAGTTTAAGGTCCTAGTAGATCGTGAACCTAATTTAAGATCTTGGTAAGCCATGGTTGCTATTTTATAGCCCTAGCAGACTACTGGGTGCTAGTTTAACATCATAGCAGACAAGTTGCTATGCTAGTTTACTGCCATGACCCAAAGGCAATCTGTGCTAGTTTATAGTCATAGTGGACTACTATGCCAATTTTAGCATTGTGGCAGATTGCTAGGTGCTAGTTTAACATCATAGTGGGTAAGTTGCTATGCTAGTTTAATTCCATGACCCAAGGACGATCTGTGCCAATTTATAGTCGTAGTGGACTACTCTGCCAATTTTAGCATCGTGGTGGACTATTGTGCTAGTTTTAGTGTTGTGGCAGATGAGTGTTGTGCCAGTTTATCATCCTAGTGGATGTGCTATGCCAATTTATAATCATAGTAGACTATTGTGCCAGTTTTGGCATCATGGTGGATGAATGCTTACCTTGCTTCAATCAGGTATGGTGCTACATGCTAAATGTGCTCTTGCAAGATCCTAAAAAATCAACTAGAAAATAACAACAAGTTGCACCCATTTTAACAAGATTAATGTGCAAATGAAGGAAAAGTAGTGCAATTTAATTTAAAGGTAATAGTTCTGGGCCATTTCATGTCACAACGATAGTTTAAGGCCATTCTAGGTTCCATGTTGCTAATTTTGGGCCACATAGACTACTAATTTAAGGTCATTTTGAGCCATGGCAAGGGGATCAATAGTTTTGGGCCATTCTAGGTTATAGGTGCTCATTTAAGGCCATGGCAGGCAGCTCATTGGAATTGAAGGCATTAGTTTTAGGCCTTTTTTGCCATAGCGTTGAAAGGAAAGCGTTGCCAATTTTAGGCCATAGTGGGCCATTCATTGCTAGTTTAAGGTCATGGCAAGCTGTAGATGCTATTTTAAGGCCATAGAAAGCTAGGGATGCTTTGCTAATTTAAGGCCATAGTGGGCCATGGCGATAGTTTTTGTTTTTTGGAATTTTGGTTTTTACAATTTTTATGATTTTAATGTTTTTCATGCATAAGCTAAGTGGATGAATGTGTAAACAAAACAAATAAATGTGTAAACAAAGCAAAATAATGTGTAATCTAAGAAAAATGATGGGTAAATGCAAATGCATAAACAAATGCAATGCAAGTGAAGGTCAAAAATGCATGGCACATAGTAGCAAAGGATAAGCAGGCACCTAGCGCATTTTTGGCTAAGGAAGTGCCTTGGTCGTGTAGTTGTTTCCTAATCTAGTGTAGATTAGGGGGTGTGTAGCACTTATGGGCATCCTCCGGGAGGTTGTTGGCTTCCACCACTTGTTTGGGTATGTTAGCCTTTTGCATTGCATTGTCTACCGTAAGTGCATCATCCAAGAATTCCACCTCTAACCCTTGCTCTATTTCGAGGCTATTGATGGCCAGAGGAGCAGCATTATCACCATGGATGATAACGTCACCGCCTTCATATGGAAGGTGGATTTCTTGGTGGATGGGAGAGGAGACAGCTTGTAATTGAGCCAACCAAGGCCTACCCAATATCAAGTTAGAGTTGAGCATCTCCTCTATGATGGTGAATTCTACAGAGGTGGGAAACTAATCCCCTATCATGAAGGCTATGGTTATCATGCCCTTGACAATGATGCATGATCCATTAAAGAATTTTAGACACATAGTTTTGGTTGGCCTGATCTAGTCTATGAGACCTAGCTTGTCTATGATAGAATACCTGATTACATTTCTTGCTACACCATTATCGACATGCACTCTACGGATCATGCCTTGCCCAACATGTATGCTAATAAACATTGGATTTGTTGTGACCTCCCCTTGTTCAAGGTTAACCTTAATTGCCTCATCATGAAATTCTAGGGATGTTGAACTTGATTCCTATTGTGCCAGGGGCAACATCACTGCATGGATGGTGTTCTCATCTATAGGGATGTCCTCTATACCAAGAATGGAGGCCAACATCCAAGCCAATGCTTCCCAATGGGTAGATGAGGTCATGACTAGGTCATACAAGCTAAGCATTATGTTCTTCTTGAGCATTTTCCTAACCTAGCTTAATATAGCTACAAAGTCCTTGTCATCAGTCATTGTGTTGGCCTTGACCTCCCCCATGTTACCTAAGAGACAAATCTCTAGTGGAGGGAACTTGGGCTTGGTTTTCTTGGCTGACTTAGGGGCCTCAGTGCTCAGTCGTGGTTTGCTAATTGTGGCCCATACTACGACCATGGGAACTATAGGGGTAGGGACCAACTTTGGTAGACCAAGTGCTCTTTGTTCTTGTTGTTCCTTAGACACTTCATTTGCAAGGCACTCGTTCGGCCTCTTATGTTGCCACCTAGTGTTGTCAATGGGGTTGGCCCTTGGAGGGGAAGGGACCAATACGTTTCCCACTACCGAGCTTTGGGTAGATGAGGGACCAACACAATGTGGCACCCTAATGAAAAATGGCTATTAAGTAGTTGTTGTTGCAGCATGCCAGTTTAACATCGTAGCAGATGAACTATGTCATTTTAATATCATAGCAAATGATCTATGCTAGTTTAATGTCATAGCAAACAATTGTTGTGGGACCCTGACCACGAAGGATGTTGTGGGTGCCCAAGATGACACTTTAACCATAAAGGGATGCCTCGCACTAGTGGAGGTCAAGGAGACCCTTGTGCTACTGGGAGGCACTTAGACCAAAAAGGCTACTTTACTAGTGCTAAGTTGTCATCCACGCTGATGGTGTTGATGACATAGGCATCGTCGTCCACATTAGATGTGTCAAGCACTAGTTCACCCTTATCCATCATCCTCTGGAGATCATCTTGCAAAGCTAGACAAAATTTTGTGCTATGATTGGACATCTGGTGGTAATGATAGAATTGGTCCAGCTTGAACTGTTGTGGGACTGAGGGCTCGTTTGATGCTACTGAGGTAGGATTCCTTAGTAGCTTGCAGTACCTATCATGTCTTTGGTGGGAATCCTTCGACACATGCTTGTGTTGGATTTGCCCAACTTTCACCAATTGATCTAGCAACTGTGAAGGGTTAAGTGGCAATGGGGTGTACTTTAAGTGGTCCTTGAGCTCAAACTTGGGCCTTGAAGTAGCTTGTGCTATGGCCCCTATCGATGTAGGCGGGTTGGTTACCTGGGCACCAGAGTTGGTGGCTTTTTGAGTTGGGGCTTTGCGTTGCTTAGCTATCAAGCCCCAGTTAGTTGTTTTGATGTTTGTAGCTACCATTGCCATTGTTACATTGGCTTCTTTGCATGCTAGTTTCTATAGGCTAGGTAATTTGGGAACTTGCTAGCTTGCACTACATCCTCTATGCTCTTCATTTAAGCAAAGGCTTGGCTTAAAGACTTCGGGGCCAAGTAGTATAGTTTTGACTTGATGAAGTCATTAACTGCACCTTTGAAAATGACTAGGAGGTGTGTCTTTGCTATGTGCTCTTGTATTTCTTGTGACAAGGTGCTCCAACATCGAATGAACTTTCAGACAGGTTCTAGGTGGCCCTGCTTAACCTACATGAGCTGGTCTAAGATTACTTCAAGCTTCAAGTTGTACCTAAAGTGTGTCATGAACTAGCTTAAGAGGTCCTCCAAGAAGGAAATAGAGGCCCTAGGTAGTGTGTGGTACTAATCTAGGGCTTTGCCAATTAATGACATGGAAAACACATGCATGATGACATGTGGCTAGGCTTGTACAACAGGCCCTCGAACCTAAATGTAAATAAGTGTGCATTGGGATCCCCATCACTATTGTACTTAGTGAGTTGAGGTAGTGGGACCCTAATTGGCAGAGTTAGGGGTCAGACCGTAGGACTTATTGGGTCATCTTGGTAGAAGTCCACCACCTTGAAGGTTTTAGAGAAGGTGACCTTGAGCCGCTTGACCTCTTCTATTAAGGTTTGGATTAGCTGGAATGCCTTATCTAAGTTGTGGGATGCACCAATAAGTTGTGTTGGTTCTACTAGCTGTTAGGTTGGTTGTATAGCATAGGGTCGGATTACTGCTTGTAGAGCCACATGATGGAGTTGATGCATTGGCTATGCTATGGGAGTAGTGACCAAGGCAAGCCATGCATGCATGAGTTGGACTGACATCGAGGGCATCAACAAGGTAGGCAAGATGTAGGGTGCTTGAGTCATTTGGGACCTAGAGATAGCCCCTACATGGATGTAGGGTTGGGCAGGCGGTGTGAAGATGGTGTTGGTAGGGGACTCTTGAGTTCAAAGTGAGCTTCAAACTCATATTTTTCTTCTTGTAAGGCTTCCTTGTAATTTTTCCCCATGTTGTGCTTGTTTACACAAATGAGTTGGGACAATAACCAGTGTTGGAACTCTGTGAGTGGGATGATGTCAAATGAGGAAGGGATGTACTCTTGTCTATCTTAATGGGTTATTTTAAAGTTCTATTTTGCTTCCATGTTAAGGTGATCCAGGGGTAACCCTACTTAGATCCTTGCATGGAGGAAGTTGTATTATTCATTGTTGAGTGTGGCATGCTCTAGGTGGATGGTCAAGGTGTCAAGTGCATTAGACACCAACATGGAAGGCTGATCTAGATTCATGTTCGTAGATCATGTTGTCAAAGAGAGAGCCGCAAGCTACTATTTGCAAAAAATGACTAACTCTAGAAATTGCAAAAAAAAATGACTAGGTGTTGAAACTACAAAAAAATGACTAACTATGGAGACTATGCTCTTCATAGACTACACTCTCCACCAACTACACTCTTTATGCTCAAAGAACAAATACTTAGAAAAATTAGTGGAGAAAACCATGATTTGGATTACTACGCATAGTCTTGGGGGGATGGGGACCGACAATGGGGTCTAATCTACACTGATGGGGATGCAAAAAGCATGCAAGAAAACCACAATGGATATTGAAAAAGAAAATGGATCGGCCCTCCTTCTAGAACTAGAAACTATAATGATCGAAAATGTTGGTGGCTGGAATCACCGAGCAGTTAATGGATGCACATCCTAACCCTGCATCTATGCGAGGGCTTGCTAGAGGTGGAGACTAGGTGCATAGAATGATCTTGTCGATCAAACAGGGACTTACCAATGCAATGCCAAAATAATGCTAAGTGTTTAAGTGTGGCATGGTGTTAATAGTGTCGACAATGTTAGTGCGTCAATAGTGTCAATGATGTTAATGATGTAGAGCATAGTCACAAGTGCCCAAGGGAGGATCGTAGTCAATAGTTTCAATGAAAATGAGGGTGTCGACACATGAAGACTATTGCCCAAGCATAGTTATAATGTGACCATGCATTAAAAATGTGAAAATATGCAAAGAAAACATGAAAAATGTATGAGAGAGAAACAGAACACCACCCCAAATGGGATGGAGCATAGTTAACTCCAAAAGGGGTTTAGAAGGTACATAGTATACAACAAGCATAGTGGAGAGTGTAGTCACAGTCTTCAGAGTGTTTGATCGTCAAGTCTGGCACTCACTGTGGTGTCTGTGCCTGCCGAGTTCGCCATTGTGTACCTGCTGGGTTGGCTATTATGGTGTACCTTGGGCTGTGGTATTCTATAGGGCTACAAGGGGGTTGTGGTGGGTCATGGTCTACAACTTTGCCTCTCTCTGGGTCATTGTTGTGCCTTTGGGTCTCATTTGCCCAAAATGCCAAATGTTGAACTACTGTGCTTTCGGGTCTCATTCATCCAAATGCCAAAATGCTAACCGTTCTTCAAATTTGCCAACCCCTAAAACATATATGATGGGGGTATTTATAGGATTAGGGTTGCCAAAAAATCCAAAGAGACTACCACATGGCAGTGGAGCGATTAGGACTATGTTGTACCCCAACTACGCTCTCCACTGAGGTAAGCAGTGTTATGCTATGCGGTGCTCTGATGGACTCTGCAAGGTTATGAGATTGTGACTATGCTTCCAACTACATGTGTATGCCAAAAAGACCACAATGTATTTGAAGAAATGCAAAAAATGCAACTTTTGGAGACTATTCTTTAAGACTATGCTATCCACTATCTAAAGTGGGGTAGAGCGTAGTTATAATTTTGGGACAAAAGGGGGATGCAAAAAGGATGCATGTTACTACCGAGGTGTGTTGGAGCTAAGGTGAATGTCGATGCTACACTGTGAAGGCCTTTGGAGGCTGTTCTACATGACTTTGCTTGACTACGCTCTTAACTAGGGGAGAACATAGTCCTAGACTTAGAGAAATTTTTGCAAAATCTGGCTTCCATTTAACTATGCTCTAGGGTAATGGAGAGCATAGTCTCAAAAATTAGAAAAAACTACAAAAAACTAGGCCTTGATGCTATTTACACTTAACTATGCTCTAGTTTGGTGGAAAGTGTAGTCTCAACAATTAGAAAATTTTGCAAAAGACTGAGCTTTCATGCTGACTATGCTTGACTACACTCCAGGGTAGTGAAGAGTGTAGTCTCAGCACTTAGAAAAATCTGTAGATGTTATCTTGACACTTAGAAAAATCTATGAAACTAGTCTTTTGTGTTGACTACGCTCTCTATTAAGCTAACTATGCTCTGGTGTAGTGGAGAGCATAGTCCCAACACTTAGAAAAATTTGCAGAAAGTGTTATCATTCTAACACTTAAGTAAATTTTTAGTTGAGAAGTAGTAGCCCAAATTTGGTGGTGTTTCAACCAGAATGATTATAAAAAGATAAAAAGGCTTTCCACCAAATTTTTCATGTTAAGCATGGAAGCCCCAACATGGAAAAAATGGGGGAGCCCAAAAATTACTTAATGACCCTTAAAAGAACCAAATTTTAACATCAAATATTAATAGGCAATAGTAGTAACCATAGAAGCTTGCATTCATGACCAAAAGTGATCAAAACTAGTCAAAAAGCTTTCCCCCCAATTTTCCACATTGAGCATGAAAGCCCCAATGTGAAGAAAGGGGGGGAAGCTCAAAAATTACCTAATGATCCTTGAAATGTACAAATTTTGACATCAAGTATCAGCAATTGACACCAGAAACCTTAGAAGCCTGCATGCATGATCGAAACTGAACAAAAATGGTCAAAAAGCTTTCCTCCATATTTTTCATGTTAAGTATGGAAACCCTAGTGTGGAAAAATGGGGAAAGCCCAAAAACCACTCATCAACCTTCAAAACAGTAGAATCTTGACACTAGGCATTAACCATTAACACTAGTAACCTCAAGGACCTACATGCATGACCAAAAATGATGCAAAAAGATAAATATCTATTTCCCCCCATTTTCCATGCTAGGCATACTATCCCTAGTGTGGAAAAAGAGGGGGAAGCTCAAAAACCACTTGGAAAACTAATAAACTAGCCAGTGTTGACCTAAAACCCTAGTCTTCAACCCTGGTAGCCCTAGATCTTGACATGCATGGTCGATTAAAGTTAAAATTCGGCTAGATCTAAGTTTCATGGTGCCTCCACACTCAGGATCCCCTCCTCCATGTTGCTTAACATGGAAATTAAGGCAAAAACTCATTTGGATCCATAACTACCTTAGAACAACATTAATTGAGCTTGCATGTGCTCTAGGATAATGCTGACATCATTTGGAGCCTTCAAACTTTAAGAAACTAATGTCAGAATGCAAAACATTGATTTCCGCTAGTTTTACATGCTAAGCATCCTAATCCTAGCATGGAAAAAAGGGTGGAAGCCCAAAAAATCCTTAGAAATACCCAAAATGGTCAAAATTTGACACCAAACCTTGCTCCTTGACCCTAATAGCCCTGGAGGTTGACATGCATAGTCAATTGAGGTTAAAATTGGGCTAGATATAATTTTCATGATTCTTCCACACTGGGGATCTCTTTTTCCATGCTGAGGATAGTATCCCTAACGTGGAAACTTAAGGTGGAACTTGTTTGATGTTCTTAAACACCTCAAAATGACATTAAATGACTTTTCATGCACTCTAAAACCCTAGCAGAAATCATTAGAGCCCTTAAACTTCATGAGACTAATCCCATATGGCCAAAAAGTGGTTCTTTCTAGTTTTCCATACTAAGCTTTCCATCCCTACCATGGAAAAAGGGGGAAACTAAAAAAAACCACTTAGGGATGTCCAAAACTACTAACTTTTGACTTGGATCCATAGCCCTTGATCCTAGCAACTCTAGGAGGTAACATGCATAGTCGATTATGATCCAAATTGGCCTAGATCTAGGATTCTTACTTCCTCCATCTTGGATCAACTTTCCTAGTGTGAAAACAAAGGGGGAAAGCTTCTTTTCCACTTTTGGAGGCAAGATGACACTCTCATAAGCCAAAGATATACACTAGAGAAGCCTAGGGCCTCATTGCATCAAGATTTTGCTTTTCTAACCTCATTTAACCTCTAAAACTCATTCCCCCATTCTTCCATGTTGGAGTAACTCCCCCAATGTGGAAACAAAGGTGAGACCTTAAGTACCCTTAAATAGCTTTAAATGAGCCCAAAATCAGCTAGAAACTTGAAGAATCAAAGTCTACAATCCTAGGGGCCTAGAAACCTAGTCAAAGTATCCCTAAATCACTCTAAATTTATAAAACAAGAGTCTCCATATTTTTCCACACTAAGGATACTATGCTCAGCATGGAAAAATTAGGGGAAGTCATTTTGATACATCTTGACACTCAAAATTACCTCATATTGCCTTGAAATGAAGTTAGGAGATGCACAAGTTGTAAATCTAGACTCCATCTACCTGTTTGATCATGTTTGACATAATTTTTCCTTTGATTTTGGCTATTCATGCTAAACCCCCTCTTTTCCATTCTAGCCAACGTGGAAACAAAGGGGGGAAGCTTCAAGACCTACTTTTTAGCCTTTACAAACCTTCGAAGTGCCCAATTTCGATGGATCTGACCCTACGCTACCTTGGGAAGGTCTTGGAACCTCAATTTTGAACCTCTAAGGATCCCAAAACATATTTTCCTTAGTTTCCACAGTAAGGGTCTTTGTTTCAACGTTGAGCCTGACATGGAACCTCAAAACACTTGATTTTTAGGTCCACATAGCCCAAAGATAGCCCTGATTAATGTCTGAACTCATCTAATAGCCTTGTAGCCTCAAAACATGGCCTACTAAGGCTTAAAACTGGAAAACCTAATCATTTTTAACCAATACTAGCCAAATTTTATCATATATAGCCTATTTTTTCCTTATTACATAATTTTTTGGCTTATTTTTGGACTTCTGTTGCCTTGTTGACCTTGTTAACCTTCTATGGTCTTTATATAGCCTTATATGCTCATTGTTTGTCATGTTACAAATCTATTTATCTTTTTGGCCTTTAAATGGTATTGAATAGCAGGGTTTGACTATCCCTGACCACCGTTTGACACCATATCATCATGGCTCACTAAGGCCTTAAATTGGCATCATGGTCCACCAAGACTATAAACTAGCATCATGGCCAGCTAAGGCCTAAAATTGAAGAAATGGTGGCCTTTGCTGACCATTTGTGGCCTTATATTTCCCCTTGTTTAACCTTTATGTGATCTTTTTTCATGTCTATTACACTTTTCTAAATTGACCTTATCTCACTGATGATCTCAGATGGCCTTGATTGCATTAAATTTTCATGTGCTTTAAGGAATTTTAACATTAGTTATTTACTTTTACCTAAGTGCCACTTAATATGCTTTTGGTTGACATGTAGGATCCAAGTATGAGTACTTGGGAGCAAATTAGTTTGCCTTTGTGTCTACATGGACCTCACAATGATATAAAATGGTGTATCGACCATGATTTCCTCAATCTTGAGCATGAAAGTCTTATAAACCAAATAGCCTCAATAGAGAAACTTCTAAAATGGCCTAAAAACCTAGTCAAAACCCTTGACTTAGAAGTAAGAGCCATAATTGAAGACTCTCTAGTTGAGGTTCCTGTCACAATGTTGGTTGTAACTTTCCTTAATGGTTACAACCAAATTTTAATTTCCCGTGGTAGTTATAACCACCAAATAAACCACTTGGCAATCAAATGGGACACTTGTCAACTATAGCTTTTTAATCTCCTTGGTGGTTGTAACTATTAGACACTTGTCAATCATAACACTTAAATCTATGGTGGTTACAACCAACCTCCATAATATTTGTAACTACCCTTAACTTCTCATGATGCTTGTAACTACCCAAAAGATGGCTTGTTAATTTATCAATTTGGCTACTTTGTTTTAAATCCTGTAAGTTCCTTTCTTCCCATTTTTTTTTAGTTTTTTAGCTAATAGTTTAGATAGAATTGTGCTTGGCATTTAATTTTGGGATTTATTCCAGGTTTCTTTATAGCTCTATTTTTGCAAAATAAGATTAGCCATAGAAGAGTTTATGTTGTTAAAAAGTCTCAAGAGAAATTTAATAGTAATGTCTTAATAAAATTACCTATTTTGAGCATAGAGAATCTAGGAAAATCTTTGGTATTTTAATGGGAATAAAATAGCTTCTATATTTTTAAAGTGTATTGCCTTGGTTTTTCAATCAAGAGATTGTCAAATTTTTTGAAAACTCTGTTGAATGTAATCTTTAACATCTATTAACTAGCCAAAATAGAGACTCGTACTTTGTCATTTACACAATGATTTTTGGTAGTATAATAAGATTTTCTATGAAATTGCTTGTTGAGCTCAGATAGTTTAAACAATTCATAGTTATTTAATTAGGGATAGCTTTATTGCAAAGTGTTTACTTGTATCAATTTATCTTGCTTAAATATTTGAGATTTCACATAAATTTGCTTTCTTTTCTTTCTCTTTCTAAGTCATTTGAATCTCACTCTATTTCTAGTTTTCTTATGGAACTCTCTTTAGGGAAGATTAGGAGTAGATTGGCAAAATTGTGCTCTAACATTTTTGCAAAATTTTATTTGTTACAAGTAACATACTATAGGGACTATATAGACAAAGTGATTGGACAAAATAAGAATTTTCAAATAACTCACGATATTTGAAAAAGATAGATAAACTTCTTTTATGAAAGCCAATTATAGTTTCAGACACAACCCAACCATCTCAACATTTACAACAACAAACACATACTCACGATTAGTTTGTTTCATAGCTACTAAGTCTATTTGGAGGTTTATGGGCCTTGGTATTGCTAGAGAGTAGCAAGCACCTAAACCTTGTTTGAAGAATACCTTCGATCCCATGACTCCTAAGGTCACAAGACTGTGAGGCATCCCACATTGGTGGTCACATCCCAAATGGTTGCCAATAGTAAGCCATGTAGATCAGGAGATCTTTAGGAAGAGTATCATGTTTTTTTTTATTTAGTTAACCTCATACTTAACATTTAATGCAAAAATATAATATTGTAGCAAAAATTTTATGTGAACTTTTTTTGTCACATCTATGGTCAGTATGTCATATTTAATATTCATGAAACAAATTTGACCATATTTAATATTCATGAAACAAATTTGGATTTTTAAATGTAACAAAACAATAGCTTCAATTTCATATTAAATATTTCATGATTTCTTAGGATTTTATAATCAAGTTTTCAGTTTACTCATTATAGCTTATTGAATTAAAAATATTGTACTTGAGACAATCTCACAAGTTAATTCTCACATTCATCATGATAAGTTAACTACAACATAAAGATATTTTTCAAATGAAAACAATACATCACGAGTGTAACAAAAAGTTGGAGCCATACTTTTTACAAGTTGAATTGATATAGGGCTTGTCAACTATTTTGTGATATGAAATTTTAAGCATGATAATTAAGAAATGGACAAGTTTTGAAGTTCATTGGCAAATTAGAAGTCACTAGAGATAATAATAGACCTATAATTAATGCAAAAATCATGGCCACAAAAGAGTGGGCTTGCACATGAAGATCCAAATAAATGGTCAGACTTCTTTTTCCTAAGCAAAGATTTATTGCAAAGTTCCATTCATAATAAATCAATGATCAACTTATCCAAGAATGATACACAAACATGTACATTAGTTCACTATGGTTTGTATTATAGATATTTCACAAAATCCACTTTTGGTGATTTATAAGTTTAGATCTTATTATTAATTACCTTAATTATGATGCTAAAACATAGAGGAAAAAATTAATACCAAAATTAAATTAGTGTTCTTTATCAAGATGATAGAAGATGAATGTCATATCTTTCTTTAACCAACAACATTAAGTACCTTAGAAATTATTGAGTAAAATACCCAATTTATTTCTTCATGAAATGGTATTTCTTCATATTTAGCACTAATTGAGACTGATGCAACTTAGATAACATCTTTTACAAGTGTTACATATGTTCATATTCATTAATATTGTATACAAGAATATCATCAAAAAGTACAATGTAACATATACCAATGAATTCTCTTAAGACATTATGCATTAACCTCATGAATGTAGCAAGAGTACCAATTAGCCTAAATGATATGATTAATCACTCATACAATCCATTAGGAGTTTTAAAGGAAATTTTTTTCTTATCTCCAAGCCTAATTCTTATTCAATGGTAACCACTCTTTAAATCAATCTTAGAAAATACTTCAATAATAGTAATTACATCAAGAATGTCATTCATTCTAGGCATATGAGATTTGTACTTGATGGTAATCATATTAATATCCCTAGAATCAATGGACATCCTCATCTCCTTTGTGTCTTTCTTAGGCACTAGCGCAATTAGTACTACACATGGGGAAATTTGTTGCTTGATAAAACCATTTGAGAGTAACTCACTCACCTACCTATGAATCTTATTCCTGTAACATGGAGTCATTTAATAGGCTCTCTTAGTTGGTATAGTTGTTTTTAGAATGAAGTTAATTTTATGATGTACATATTTGATAAAAGGAAGTTTGTCCAACTTACCTTTGAACATATCAACATTTTTTTATGCCAAAGGTTACATTGTTATTGGAAGGTCACTTGTCTACTTCCCATCACATGTTGTAATTATAGAAACAATGAAAAAATCATTTTTAGCCTCTTCATGAGATTTAACTTATTCATGCTAACTTAAAAAAATTCAAAGAAGCATTAATAGAAACATTCTCCTTGAATTGCTACAATTACATGGAAATAAAATTATGAATATCATCTATCCTAGGAACTAACCAAACATTTTTTTCCATCATCAAATGTAGCTTCATTATCAAAATTCTAAGGTCTACTACAAATGACATTTGCACAATCAATAGGAAGAATATCATGACACAATATCTTTAAAGAAACTAATTCTAAAGGATAATACACATCTATCCTTTACTTCTGCAAAATGATCCTTGAAAATCCAATGAGCTTTATAAGGTCTTTGATGAGAAATTTTGGTTAACCCTAATCTATGGATAGCCTTGATAAAAATTATAATTTTTTGATTCTTACCATCAATAAGAATATGAATCCATTCACCACAAGATAGAACATCTAGCCCCAACTCTAGAGAGCATTTTCCTATTAAAATCCTTAACATTGGCATTTTTCATAAATGTACAAGAATTAATTTTAGTGATATCTTCAATCATATATGTGCTAGGATTGTCTTGGCTTAAAGAAATTGAATCAACCTTCTTCAATGTCTAAAGTTCCTCTCCTTGTGAGGTTTTTGGCTTTTTTCATTCCCATTGTTCATGGCTCATCTCTCCACAATAAAAGCATTGGATCATACTATCATTTGTTCCCTTGAATGAATCCTTCTTAGAAGATTGGTTGAAATCCTCTTTATGCTTCTCTTATGTATCCTCCTTGGCATTCTTCTCCTTGGATTCCTTTTCACCTTTGGAAAGCTTGGAAGCTTTGCCCTTGAAAGAAGCTTTTGAATTACTTTTAGAGTAACCATGTAGTTTTCTCTTTGCCTTGAGAGAAAATTTAAATGTCTCATCTAATGTTTGTAATTCATAGAAGGTAAATTATTGTTGACACTTCCTTCTAAGTCCACTAGGAAAATTTGAAGCTTGTGCATACTCACACCAATATACTCTAACTTGAAGAAAGCTTTACAAAAATCAATGTAGAAGTTTTTTATATTTGTTTTCATCTTAAATATTTAAGCTTCTAATTAACTTCTTTTATATGTTAGATCTTATCCAACTTTTTCTTCAAAAAATAATACATTATTAACCAATCATTAATGGGTATGTCATGATTAACCATAGAAGAATGACTTTCTTTTTTCCACCAAATTTATGTCATACCCTTAAATTTGGTTTTGACATATGACATTTTTCACTTCTCATGAACATCTTTAAGTTCAAAATATTTGTTCAAATTCTTTATTCAAGAAAGAAAAGAGTATAAACCTTTCATCCTATTAAGTGCTCTGACCTTAACATGTGGCATCCTTGTAGCATGTTTGAAGGCTTTGGTAAGAGTGATATCCATTTCTTCACCAATGTGCTCTTGTTGTCTTGAAGTAGATTCAAGATTCCTTTCTTTTGGAATCCTAGACCCATGTTGCTTATGCACAACTCTTAATGAATGATGAACTTCCACTTCTTCATCTCTTCCCTCATTTTTAAGATCTTCAAGATCAATAGGAATGTCATCTTCTAAATCAGGGATAGAACAATGGCCATGTGATGAAGAAATCCTAGTATGCATATCTTATCTAGATCTTCTACATGATGTAGGATTTATTTCTTTTTCTTCTTCTAACTTCTCAAGTTTATCAAAGATTAATTGAAAGACTCCCTTCATCTCTTCCATGTCCTTATCAAGAAACTAAAGTATTTTCTTCTTAGAAGTCATGATGTGGAGTAGGTTCATTGCAATATTAAATAATCTTCCAATACTAAATCTAGATATTATGAAAAGATAATTATTTTTATAGAAAATGATGAAAATAGATATCTATAATTAATCAATGGAGAAGATTATAATACAATGGATTCACAAGTCCAACGATCCAAACACACTCATAGACTCACACTATTACAAACCATGAGGCTCTACAATCTTACAAGATTAACCTCAATGCAAGGCTTAATCTTCAAATCAGATCTTCCACACATAGATATGAGATCTCATCCAAGAGGTAAAGAGTTGTGGTTGATATCACATACATACTTGACTTTAGAGATGCATGCACACACATGCAATCCCCTCCTCACTCTCTTCTCATCTCTCTTAGGATCTTGATATGTCTCTTCCTTTAAATACTCTTCCACTTACAAAAGCTCTGCATAAGATCTCCTTCCCCAAGCATGGACTTAAAACACGATTATAGAGATCCAAAAACCCTAGGAACCCTTTCCAAATAGCTCTATATAAGTTTATTACATGGATCTTAACTTTCTCAAATGTTTCTCATCGAAACTATCATATTATAGTGTTGTTGGGTTGAATGAAACATCTCCTAGCCTTCCAAGATGTCTCCCTATCAACTTGGAATGCTATTGAGATGTCTTACATGAGTATCAAATGTCTTCTATGAGTGTGAGATGTCTCCCTAGGGTCCAAAAGATCTCACTAAGGTCTCATGACACTACCACATTAGAGCATTGTTGGGTCAAATGAAACATCTCCTAGCCTTTCAAGATGTCTCCATATCAACTTGGAATGCTATTGAGATGTCTCACATGAGTATTAGATGTCTCTTATGAGTGTGAGATGTTTCCTTGGGATCCAAGATGTCTCACTAAAGTCTTAGAAATCTAAGCTATGTTTGAGACATCTCATACAAGACATCTCCTCACTTGTAAGATGTCTTCCCTAAGAAGACTACAGTTCATTCAAGACATCTTTTGTAAAAGCTCAAGTCTTAACCATGATATCTATTAGCCCTCCAAGACATCTTTGCAAAGATAAAGACCTAAAAAAACAACTTGTAGGGAAAATCATAAGGAAATCATGAGAGGTATCTGTACACTAACTCTTCCACCCTTCAAAAAGTGAACTTAGGTGATGAGACATGAAATTGCTCATATTACTGGCGGTCACGTTAAGGCACCCACGTTATATCATGGGTCGCAATATCTCATGGGTCACGATATCGCATACGTGATATATCATGGGCCACGATATCGCGTACGCGATATCCAATATGCAATATCGAGTCTTCCCTGCGATATCGCATACGCGATATCATAGTCAGCCGCAATTTCTATAAATAAGAGGTGGCTCTCCCTCATTTGCATCCCAGTTTTAGAGTAGCGAAGCTCTGGCAGTTTGATCCCTCCAGAGTTATATTTTTTCCCGTGTCTGCCCGCAGTGTGGTGAATGTAATTGTACGGTGTCTTTATTCGAGTGTGCCGTACTTGGACACGCACATGACCAACAATAAAGATTGAGATTACTTCATCATTGCAGCATTCACTTAGTTTATTTATTTGTTATTTATTTAATGTTATTTATTGCTTTCTGATGAGACGCGGTTTACACTAGGCCGCAATATCGCGTATGCGATATCGCGTCGCGCCGCCATTTCTATAAATAAGAGGCGGCACTCCCCTTTTTCCCCAATCCTGGCTAGTGTAGCGAAGCTCTGGCAGATTGATCACTCAGAGTTAGAATTTTTCCCCATGTGCCCGCAGTAGGAGTCCTAGAGTGAACGGCTCTTTATTCGAGCAGCTTGTAACCTGAACCCAAGTTGTGTACGGCAATAAAGACGAACTTG
>MNCI01009211.1:126283-137447 GCA_015680685.1 Gnetum montanum | reverse complement strand
CCACAACTAGTCCATCTGTGAAGTTCGACCGGATCGTGCGTGCGACGCTCGTTTCGTATGGTTGAGTGTAGGGATACCTTGCCACTCATCATTAGGTAAACAATGGAGTAGGGGTAGAGGTGATCCACCACTCAACAAGTTTGACCTCATGGATCCATATAGCATCATCATTAGATTGATCCTCAAAATGGACTACTTCCTTAATTCTTGAAGCTTTCCTATGCTTAACCTTCTTATTCATTGAAGGCTTAGACTACACAATAGTCCCATTCAACTCATTGATGTTTTCTTGTACAGTTATCTCATTAGTAGATTCATGATAGTGCCCAAGATCTACAATATTAGATACAAAATACATACCAACATCATTGGGAAAGTTAATTTCAAAAGCATTATCGTTAATTTTGGTCCTGACTCTAAAAAGACCCATTTTCTTGGCTTTCAACTTTAAGAAGTTGACACCTCTCAATCTCGTTTTCTTCAAGTGCATCCAAACCAAGTCACAAATGGTAAAGATAGCCTTTCTCTTTTCCTCATTCCTCGTAAGGAATCTCTCTTCAGCCTTCTTCTTAATATTTAATTTTAGTTATGCATGGATATCCCTCATCTCTTACACAAAATTAGTACTCAATTGAGCTTTTTCCTCAAAGCTCTTTAAGATGTCCACCATCTTTGAACAAAATTCATAATTTACATCAAATGGGCTCTTACCAATAGCAATATGAAAAGCATCACTGTATAAAAATTCAACATGACATAATAAGTTTTTCCACATATTTGGCTATCCATCACAAAAAAATCTCAATATGTTTAGTAAGGATTTATTCACCACCTCCATTTGGCTATTAGATTGTAAATGATATGCACTAAAAAATTCAACTTTATTCCTAAAATTTTCCAAATACACCTCCAAAAGTTATTTGTGAATTTGGAATCTTGTTACTAATAATATTTAAAAGAATTCCATGCAACTTCACAACATGTTGTAAAAACAAATTTGCAACATGAGAACCATCACTCATCTTCTTGTATCGAATGAAGTGTAAAATCTTGGAAAGCATATTCAAAATAGCAAAAATTGCATTGTTTCCACTTTTGGTTTTTGAAATACCACTCACAAAATCCATAGACATGCTTTTCCATTGACCCTTGGGAGCTGGCAAAGGCATATAATGTCCATCTACTCCTTTATCTTCTTTGAACTTATGATAAGTCAAACACTCCTTCAAAAATTTGTAAACTTCAGTTTCCATACCAAGCCAAAAATAGTGCTTATTCACAAGTTTCAATGTTTTATCCTTTTCCATGTGACTTGCCATGACACTACAATGCTTTTCAAATAAAATCTTTTTCCTAAAATGACAATTAGGAATGCATACCTTTCCATTCTTAAATAACATTTCATCTTGAATATGATAGTCCCTCCACTAATCAATCCTACTCAACAATGTTTCTTTAAGGCTTCTCTAAAATTTCCCAAAAGCAACATCATGCTCATACAAATCAGTAAAATCACCTATATCTTCAACATGAGGTATGTTGAAATTCAGCACATGCACCCTAGATAATGCATCAGCCACCACATTAGCTTTCTCACTTTTGTACTTTAACACAAAATTAAATTCCTGTAACTTTGCAATCCACATCATGTGCTTTGCACTCAACTTCTTTTGAGATTTTAGAAATTGTAGTGCTTTATGGTCCATCATCAAAGTAAACTCTTTAGGCAACAAGTAATGCCTCCAATGCTTGATTGCTTAAAGAATAGCATACAAAACATTCTCATATAC
This sequence comes from Gnetum montanum, assembly GCA_015680685.1. NCBI lineage: Eukaryota > Viridiplantae > Streptophyta > Gnetopsida > Gnetales > Gnetaceae > Gnetum > Gnetum montanum. The sequence continues at coordinate 135,657 of MNCI01009211.1, read as the reverse complement.
ACTATAGTTTTTTCCTTATTCAACGTTTTAGAAATGAAAGCAACAAGTCTATCTTCTTGTAAAAGTATCTTATTAATGGCAAGTCCACTTGCATCCACCTCCACTTGAAAAAGCTTCTGAAAATCTAGAAATGCAAGTAACAATTAACTAGTAATCTTTGCTTTTAACAAGTCAAAGTTCCCTTGGGTTTCATTATCCCACTTAAAATCTTTATTTTTCTTGAACAAAGTAAACATATGCCATAAAATATCCTTGAAAGTTTTGATAAACTTTCTATAAAAACTTTATAAACCAAGAAATGATCTAGATCTAATTTTTAGAAACCATATGCCTCAAATATTTTCTATACCTCTTGAAGAAATCTCTTTTATTCATATTGATTGCCAACTATGCTCCTCCAACTTAAGACACACCATCCTCAAGTGATCTAAGTGCTCTTTCTTATTAGAGCTATAGACCAAAATATCATCTAAAAGGATAATGCAATACTTACCAATCAAGTCTTTTAATACATCATGCATCAACCTCATGAATGTAGAAGGTGCATTCATGAGCCCAAATGGCATCACCAACCACTCAAACAATCCATCTGATGGCTTGAAAGCTATCTTCCATTCATCATCAAGCATGATTCTAATTTGATGATAACCACTTTTTAAATTAGTTTTGCTAAAAAGCTTCACATTGGTAAGGACATTAAGGATATCATCCATCCTTGGAATAAGAAACTTGTATCTCACTATTATCATGTTCACTACCCTAGAATCAATGCACATCCTCCATTTATCATTATCTTTCTTTGGCACTAGCACCATTGGAACTACACAAGGTGAAATAAATTCCCTTACAAAGCTATGTGCAAGTAACTCCTCTACTTGCCTTTATAATTTAGCCCTTTCATTTGGTGCCATCTAATAAGCTCTTTCATTTGGAATGGTAGCACTAGGGATGAAATCAATTTAATGTTGTACATTCCTCATTAGTGGCAATCCATACAATTTCTCCTTGAATAACTTGGGAAATATCTCCTTCAAGCTTAGCACACCTATAGAAAGTTCAACCTACACATCATCATAGTTATTAGCAAATATTGATACAATAACAAATCCAAAACTAGCCTCATCATATTTCTTAATGTATTTTCTCTCTCATAGAAGGATTAAGAAAGCATTATGTGAGCTTTGCTGCCTTACTTATTCAGCTATTATGGGAATCAACTCATGGATTCCATTAGATCTAGCTACACTCCATATATTTCTTACTTCAGTGAACTGAGCACTTGATGAGCATCAAAGTGTCATGTTAATGGGCCCCCATTAACATGGCCTCATTGATGGACCCCCATCAAGAGGATCCCATTTACGTGATGTTTCCCCATCAACAGGGTTGCATCGATGTAGTGTCTGCTACATCTACGGGGCCCCATCAACGCAATCCTAGAGCAAAAACTATAAATATGAGCTCCTAGCCATGTTTATGGGCATTCAATTAATAGTAGTAGCCAAACTCTTGAAGTTTTTACATTTGAAAGAATATTTTCCCGAGTGCATGTAGCAAAAGTCATTAAGTGTATGGATCTTTATGTGAGCACTATTGTACCTAAGCATGACAGTGTGTGCAAAAATAAAGAGGAGCTTCTTAATAAACCTTACAGCATTCTAGAAAGTTTAGATGTTTCATTCATGCATTTCATGCTTTTAGTTATTTATTTAATTTTTTCCAGTAATTAAGTGAGATAAGCTAGATAGATTAAATACATAAGTAGGATCGCTTCAAGCATAACACATATTTGGTTGGTAATCCCAATAGCATTATTGCTTAGTGTACCCAATAGCATAGTGCTTGGTAATCTAGTAGTGGATACATGGGTTCAGGACGTGTATGGAAAGTGCGACAGGATGCTTATGTTAGGACTAGTTAGAGATTAGTTAAATAGTTCAATTAGATTAGTTCTCAATCTACTTCATCTCTCTCTTTAAGCACCAAAACCATAAAACATAAAATGACAAAAATCATATGCCTTGATTACACATAACCATACCTTTGTACATTACAAGTGTAATTGGGAAAATAATGAATGATCATTAGAGCAAGGTTCACTTCCTAGAAGAGTAGTGTACTAAAAACTAGAGAGTCCACGGAATTCAACCAGATTGCACATGAATGCTTCGTGATTCGTATGGTTGGGCATAGCAGTACCCTTCACTACTCATCATTGGTGCTATTGTCGAGGACTTTGTTTGTTAAAACATGCACTATCTAGGTTTAGTATATATCATTAATATCATTGGATGAACCCCAAGGTCGATATCATTCCCAAATAATATAACTATAAAAGCACACTAATATTTTGGTTGTTTTACAAAATGTCATCTTCCTCTCATAAACTGATACAAAACCACTAATCCCAAAATAGTGCAAAGTGATGTATACTCATCCAAATGAGTATGTGCTTGATTTCATCTCCATCCTACATTAGGATGAGCAACTATGATAGCGTGATATGGAAGGCAACATTGTAATGCCTCTCAATTGATTTGTGTCCATGATACTGCTTCAAACTCTTAAGAAGCTAGGCATCCCATATCTTCAAGAGGAATACATTATGCATGGTTATGACACTTGGGACTACCATCCCACTGAAACATAATGCAGGCAAGATCGATACCAGGAGAGGCATCATGAGGATGTGAAGGAAAAATGGTTCACAAATTCCTTATTCCTACTAAACCAAGATAATAATGAGGACCCTCCCTCTAAGGGCTCTCAACATGAAGATTCACCACCCTTTGTCACTAGTAATGAGGATGTGTCCCTAAATCTGTAGTCTACAATCAACAATATGAGTTTAGAAAAAGATGGCAATCAAGGCAAGGGATCAAACAAGCATCAATATGATAGGAAAATTGATGAATATGGCTATGATAACCAAAGGGGAATTGGTAGATATCATGGTGAAGGCAATCCTCCTCCCTCTTCATCCTCTTCATCTACATCTTCTTTTTCTTCTTCTTCTAGCTCTAAAAGACACTGCAAAAGGAACAACCATGATGGAGGTGACTACTGAGGCCATAATACTAATCTCCATGCCCACAATAATCAAAGGGGAAATAGAGAACATCATCAACAACAATGAAATACTAATGATGATGAGCCTTTGTTGGTAACTCGAAGTATACTTAACATTATAAAGGCAGTCAAGATTCCAACTAGGCATTTGAAAGATAGTCAAATCAAGTGCTTAGACATCAACAATATCCCAAGATTTGATGGGGGATATAACTCTAATCCACAAAATATGTTTCTATTGTTTCAACAAAGGTTGATAAGTTATGGGACTCTTTGGATGAAAAATCCCAAATATCCATAAAGATTACTAAAGAATCCAAAGAGCAAAATAGTGATCATAATCGTAGAAGTTGGAAAGAAGCTAAATGTGCCTACCAGAGAGTTAAGGGCAAATTTGCTACAGTAGAAGAAGTTGTGGAGACAAACTCTGATGATGAGGACATTGGTTGTGACATTTGTTAGTATAAAAATCCTAAGGAATGTTGCCATGTCGTGTCACACTTACAAGTGTTTTGGGTGTATGCATTGAATCCTCAACTAGCATGGAGGCAAGCATCCAAATCATTATCTTATCCTCAAGACAATCCAAGGCAGTTCCACTAGTAACAATAGGCTTACTATCCAAGTAGAGCCCCACCACAACCATATGAACAATATCAACAATAGAATCAACCATAGTCATGGGGAATTTCACCATCAAAATAGCAATACCCTTATAGATAACCAAATCCATATGGGTGCTATGTTCAACAACCTATCTTTCCACAAAGTTCTACCAATGATGCCTCATTCCAAGATCATTATTACCCTCTAAAGTACCATTGAATTCATTCACCATCTACTCAAGGGAAGCATCCATATCCATACCATCCTCCACATCCATCTGCACACATCCCTCTGTCATTAACCTAGTTACCTCTTACTCCATCCATGTAGGGTGAAATTCCCCCATAGTCACAACAATGAAATGCCACGAGGGTTGTACATTCACAATTAGCCTTCCAACTAAGTGGTTCAAACAACTAATCCAGGAAACTATCCTTCTTCTAACCCAATAGTCCTCCCAAACCCTCACAACCTAATGTGGTTGGTCATCTTATATCTCCAACATCCTCATCCTTTGCATCAAACACATTTGAGTGCCCTTCAAACCAAGTGCCATCTCAGATCCATACTATGATGTTAACTCACGCTATTTCCAATTGGATCAAGGCTAGCAGCCTTCCCACAAAAAGATCTAACCTAAGAAGTCCTCTCATTTACTTACAGATCACTAAACATGAGCCATGTAAGGCTCTTCTTGATTCTAGTTATGGTGTCAATCTCATCTTCCATGACATGTATAAGGCCTAGAACCTACCACCTCTTAAGAAGAATAACATCTGTTTGAAATTGGTAGACCAATCAATCACTATTCCTTTGGGATTAGTGGAGGACATTATGACTATAGTTTGTGGGTGCTCCTATCCTACCAATTTTCTAGTGATCAAGGTAGAAAATTGCAAAGGTGACTTTCCCATCATTATGGAACGTGCATGGTTGAGCACTTTTGACAGAAAAATGGGAATAAGGAACCTCTCCTTGGAAATCTCCAAGGAAAATGAATCTGGAAGCTTATATAAGAATCACGTTCCATGCATTGCATACAATGATAATAGGTGCATGCAAAAAATCTGGTCCATTAAAAGTATAATCATTAAATCATGCAATTAGTATGCACATGAGACAGATATTCAAAGGTGCCTATATGTAGCAACCATAAAACAGAAAGGCATCCAATGGCTGACAGCTAACTCTAATAGCAACACACTATGCATAGAACCTACTAAGAGCTTGACATGTGCTTATGTTAAAGGCATGGATAAACTTAAGCAAGTTCATCACCAACTCTTTAATGATGAAGATGATGACACCTGTTGGGGAGAGTTGGTAATCCCTAATAATTTCAAGTAGAAGCCCCTAGAGTTAAAAACTTTACTAGCTGGCATGAAGTGTGCATTTTTTTTTAAACAATGGCAAGTTGGTCATATTCAATGCAAATCTTGTTCTTAAACAAAAAGACAAGCTATTGAAGGTGGTTAACAAATGGCTACTTGATCATATCCTGAACTAATAGGAATTGATCCAAGGGTATACCAACATTGTATCTACACTGACCTAGCCATGAAGCCAAGAAGGCAACCATAGAGGTGGCTAAACCCTTGCTATTTATGGACTAAGTATTGGACACTATCTTTGGGCATTGTTATTATAGCTACTTGGATGGTTATAGTGGCTATAATCAAATCCAGATTGTGCTAGAAGATCAAGCCAAGACAACATTCATGAGTCCCTGGAGGACTTTTTCATATTATAAGGTGCCATTTGATCTACATAATGCCCTTGCAACATTTCAATGCCTGGTCCTTAGTATTTTTCAATAGCAAATTGGTAGTAAGGTAGAAGTCTTTATGGATGACTTTGCTACCTATGGGGCTACATCTAGGCAAGCCCTAGATCAGCTTGAGTAGGTACTGAAAAGATGTGTTGAAATAAACCTCAGGTTCACTTAGCAAAAAATTCATTTAATGGTACAAGAAGGCATAGTACTAGGGCATAGAATTACTCAAGTAAGGATTGAGGTAGACTTGGAAAAGATAAGGGTTATCCAAGGAATCACATGTCAACCAAAGATAGTCAAAGATGTCCGATCATTCCTTGGATGCACTGGTTACTACCAACAATTCATAGAGAATTTCTCTACCAACAAAGCTATGGGTTAAGCATACAAAGAAAGATGCTCCATTTATCTAGACTAAGGAGTGCGAACATGCATTCCAACTACTAAAGGAAAGGCTTGTAAAGACTCCAATTCTACAAGCATCAAACTAGTCTAGGCCAATTCATATGATGTCAAATGCATTTAACTATGCCTTGGGAGTCATGCTTACATAGCTGGACGATAAGAAGAATCCATATTACATCCACTATGTGAGCTGAAGCATTGTGGATACACAATTCAGTTACACCACAACTGAGAAAGAACTGATGGTAGTGGTGTATACTCTCAAAAATTTTAGGCACTATGTGATTGGCTACAAAGTGTTTGTGCACACATATCAAGGTTTCATCCACTTCCTAATGAATAGGCCAATGGTAAGCCCCTGTATCATACAGGGGCTCATGATCTTGTAGGAATTTCATCTCACAATGGTAGATCAGAAAGGAACTAAGACTGTGGTTGTTGACCACCTCTCTTGGTTAATATGGGATAACAAAGAGAATAAGAGTCCACTCTCTAATCAATTTTCAAACGAACTCCTCTTTATAGGAGCAATAAATGACCAAGCGTCCCTTAGACTAAAATGGTATGATGGCATCCTCACTTACCTTCTCACTTAGGAGATGCCACAAGATCTGGACTTTTGGAAGAAACAACAGTTTTTTTACCAAGAAAAATACTTAATGGAAATCAACAGAAACCTTTACAAGGTGTGTGCCAATGGCCTAGTTCATTAGTATTTCCCTAATGTGGATCAATTATGTGTTCTCCAAGATGCTCACGAAGGCCCTTGCGAAGGCCACTATGCAAGGAGATGCACGGCCATAAAAATCTTGATGGTAAGATACTATTGGCTAATAATCTTCAGGGACATCCACTAATTTATCCAATCTTGTGAATGCTATCAACAAGAAGGTGGGATGACTGCTCAAATGAAGGATCCTCAATAGTGGATTTAACCATTGGAGTCCTTTGACATATGAAGCATAGACTTCATGGGTCCCATCACACCCATGTCCAATGGAAAAGCATACATCATCGTAGTAGTCGACTATTGCATCAAATGGGCAGAAGCAATAATGGTATTTAATTGTACATCATCCACTGCTACTACATTTGTACAATGACATACTGTAAACAGGTTTGGGATGCCATGTGCACTAATTTTTGACAATGGAACTCATTTTATAGGTGCCACTCTTCAAAAACTTATGCAACGCTTGGGTTTGAACATAAATTAAAAACACCCTATCACCCCTAAGCCAATAGTCAAGTGGAAGTTACAAACAAGGAGATTACAAAGATCCTAACAAGGATTACAAGAAAATATAGGAGGGATTGGAGAACAAATCTCAATGATGCCCTTTGGGCCTACCACTCAACATGGAAACTCCTTATTAGATACTCTCCGTTTGTGTTGGCATATGGAAAACTTCCAACACTTCCAATGCAATCCGAGCTCTATATACTTTCAATAGCCTGTGACTTGAACCTTGACCTAAGCCTCACACAAAAGAAAAGATTGATCAACCTCAACATGCTAGATGAAAACTAATTAGTGGCCCTATCTTTGAATGAAGCGCAGAAGGCATACAACAAACAATGACATGACCTTAGAATACAAAAAGTAAAATTTCAACTAGGACATAAGGTTCTCTACTAGAACCCCACATACATATCCCAAAAGACAAAGTTCCAAACATTGTGGGAGGGACCTTAGGTAATTGACAAAACCGTTCCTTCTGGGGCCATAACCATATACAAACTTGAAAGCCCAAATAAAAAGTAGTTAGTCAACATCCAATAAGTGAAACCTTTCCATGAGCCTAAGTAAGCTAGTGCAACAACTACCTTAATGGATGGACAACAACATTCAATTTTTCAAATCTACTCCTTCCAACTTAGTCATGGGGGAGATGGCCATCTATGATAATCATCCATATGGCTCCTTAGTTTTTATATTTTTTCCATGTTTTTGATTTTGCAAATTATTTATTTTACACCATTTTGATTTTAAAACTTCTTTCAATTTTACACTATTTTTTTTTTAGAACATCATTAGTGCATTTGAGTCTGTCTTGTATATTTTACACTTTCTTATATATTTTACTTTGTCTTGTTTGAGTGTGATTTTCAAATTTTTGCTAATAAAAGTGTTGTATTGACACAAGACATAGTGGTGTTGTAGCTACTACTAATGGTGGTTTGTGCTTTATGTTTTGGATGCTAATGTTTGGTTTCTATTTTTGAATTTTTATACTGATGACTCAATCATGGTTTTTTTTCATGGAATAGGTAGTGAGTCCACGACATCCACCCATTCATACACTCTATGGTTTTTCTTGTTTTGGAAGTTTGAGATCCCTTTTCACTAAATCAAATTTTAATAAATTTGTGACCTTGGTAGTTTTCGAAATTGGGAAAGATTTAAAGGTTTGCACAAGGTGTGACTTCAAGGGAACTCAATACTCTTTGTACTCTTCTACGTACTTGGGTGCTTGAGTGTTTTCATGGACTTCTTACCATTCTGTTCTAACCACTAATAGAAAGTCAAATAAAGTATTTACGTGGTGTGGTTCCCATCCAAAAAGAAAAAAAAAGTGATAAAAATTAAAAAAAAGGCATGATGGGAATTCAAAGCACACCCTTTAGACAAATAAACAAGCTACAAGCACTAGTTATGGGACTAGAAAGACATGTTAACCATGCCTAAAGGTCCCCTCTAACTAAGGCCCTCTCTCACTTCCTACTTCTCTTTTCTTTTCTTTATAGAATGTTGGTTGTTTTATGGGAGTACTTTTGTGTCTCAAGGAGGTGGATCAACCTTGGAGTGATGATGCAAAGTCACCAAACAAGGTTGGTTTTGGTTTAGACTAAGGATGGATCTTCTTTGGTCATTTTAAACATGAACTCCACAAGGGACTTCTTATGACCTTAGTTTGGAATTCCATTCCACCTTCTCCATCATCCATCTACGATGACCATAACTCACCTCACTACTAGTGTCCATGCTTAAATTCTTAGGTCGATTCTTCCAAGTTTTGGTCCCTAACTTTCATTGACCATTAATCACCGATGGGGCCCACAAACTCCTTAGGTTGAGGTTATGCAAGGGTAAACAAGGCATGTGCTTGCTATGGGGAGGACCCACTTGGATATCTCTTGGTTGCTATGGCATGTACCTTATCCTTAGACATTCTTTCAAATAGAATCTTTTGCACATCCATCTTCTACATCAAACCATGTGTTCCTTTACAAATTTTGTTCAATAAATACATTCTCTATCAAATTTTACAATTTTTAAGCTTTTAAAGATCCTCTTAAATGATTATATCATATTCTTAGATTTTTTGGAATTCAATGGAATCCAAATTCATTGAAAAATTCCTTATATTTTTTGAGATATTCAAATTTCAAAATTTTGGCCTATGGGCCCCATATATGGATCCCCGTCAATGGAGCAAACCTATATACAAGGCCCTGTCAACGTGGCAAAAAAGTAGTATGTATATATATATATATATATATATATGCAACACCATTT
>MNCI01009211.1:98278-125919 GCA_015680685.1 Gnetum montanum | reverse complement strand
AGAACACTCCCATCAAGATGATGCACCAGCACAACCAGCAAATCTTGAGGTGACCTTAATAGAGACTTGCCTAAATCAAGTCAAATCGTGGAAGGTCCAAAAATTGGTGCTCTAGGAGTTAAATTTTGGCCCTTTCCTAGAGCATGCACCAAGAGAAGTGTAGGACCACCTAAAGACCTCTCCAATGTGGCCAATCATCACTTTCACTAGGGAGTGGTACATGGGAGAGACATTCCTATTTTGGAATAATAGGTTTCTTGGATCAATAGTAAAAATCAAGGACATCTTAGTGTCCTACTCAGTACAAGCCATTATTGCTATGCTTGGGTTGCCAAAAATAGGGGTAAGTCTTACTGAGATTACAATGTAGGTGAAACCTAGTATCAAGAAAGAATGGATGCAATAGTGCTATAGCATTAACTGCAAGGATTTTTTCGCACTCGCATTGGTAGAGAGTACAAGATTGTAGCCTTCCACCTCAATCCCATAGTGAGGCCAACCAAAATCACTACCTTCTTTGCTCAAGCATGCACTGCTCTGAGTGGGAGATTCCCTACCAACCTTCCATAGTTGATCTATCTCAAGATGGAGAAGCGGTTGAAAGAAAATGAACATGGAAAGAAGGCACTTCCCTTTCCATGCCTCATTAAGAAACTTTGTTGAAGGGGAGGAATAGTTTGTTACATGAATGATACTGTCAAAACTGTTCCAGTCACCAACTAGATGAAAATGATGAAGGATAAGATGCCCACAACCACTATCCAAGAAGAGGAGCAGTGACCACCACCTTCACTTGCCACTCAGACGACTATGCCAAACATCATTGCAACCACCCACAGTTGCACAAATACCGGGAATGGCTCTTGAGTGAACAAGAGCAACGAGTAGGCACCAGTGACAAGGACCCATCCATCTACAAACCAGCAATGAATCATCTCAATGAGGTGGCTTGAACAATCAATTTGATGGATGGAGGTGGATCCACTTTATCTACCCACAAGGTCGAATCCGAGCACTAGAGAGGTTATAGTATCTCTTGCAAAACAATAGTCACTCCTATAAATATTTGAGAATGTTGTGACCTTCTTGATGCACTTGGAGAAGGGTGAGGGAGAAACTATATTGGTGACATAGCACTAAGGGCAAGAGACAACAACCAAAGTGGTCACTGATTAGATTACCGAAATGCTCAATGCACGTGTAGCATCTACACGAGATGTCACTACACTTAAGCATATGTAGATGTCTATAGAAATCATAAGCGGTAGAATAAATGTAACATAACATGAAGAACTATTGGATTGACTAGTAGGAAGTAGGCAACCACTTCTAGATGTCTTTGACCTTCTAAACAACATTACTACAACCCAATCGGAGCTACTTGAGGTAAGGGGTAAGAACATAATCTTGGAGGGGTAACTCAAAATAGCTAGAGAGATAAATGAATGCTTGGCTACTAAAGTTGCCAAATTATGAGCCTAGATTACTAACCCCACATTTCTCAACCTGGCATTAACAAGAGATGAAGCTATGGAATAGCTTCACACCAAACTCAAAGTGGTTAATGATGCAATGGAGATGAAGATGTTCTATCAATCCTTGGTAGAGGCCACTTAGCACAAGATTCAGAAGGCCTTGGACTAAACCCACTAAGATAATGTATAGTTAACTACAGAAAACCATTTCCTATAGAATGTTGATGAGCACAAGAACCAATTAACTAATTTCATCCATCAACAATAGGAGCAACTGGCCAAAGCAAATATAGAATTGAGGAGGTTGGAAGTAAAAAATAGAAATCTCTTCATGGAGGAGGTTCATGCCCTTGGCCAAAAAACTACAATTGAGGTAGTTGCCCAGAAATCAAAGAGTCAAGGACCATTACAAATAATAGGTTGGTCTACAAAAGGAAGTAAATGAGAAACACATCCAGTTGGCAAAGGCGAAAGTAAACGAAACCCTCTACTAACTCTAGTAAGGAAAAAATTATGGCAACCCATCATTGATGGGATAGATGCCTACAATAAAGTGGAAATCTGTATGAAGGAGTTGCAAATCAAGGAGATGATAGAGTACATGGAGCTTGCTAATCTCCATTACATAAATCTAGCCATGTTGACTACCAGAAAACCATAGCTTGAATTAAAGAAGCAGGTGGCTATCTCATACTTGTTGTACAAGGTTGAGTTCAAGCACCACAAAGACACCAAGTAGAAGCTTATGGTGGCAAATGTTGAACTCAAAGTTCTCAAGGCACAATTCACTGATCAATGATCAACTACTAAGAACCTAGCTAGGAGTATGAACAAATACCAAGAGCTACAAAACGCAATCAAGGCATTCAATATCAAATACAGTCAAGGTGTTTGATATCGAACGCAAATAGTTCACTATCTAGTTTGTCAATGTAAAGAAAATGTTCCAAGTAATATATATGGGATGTCCCCATGCTAGCCCACATTGGTGATGTTGTGTGCACTGTGAATGATCCTCAGAGTAAGGAGGAGAAGATGAAGGCATTACTAGATGCCTTTCATTTTTCACTAGAGGTTACAATTATAAGCCACAACTGCCTCAACTACCACACATGCCCAAAGCCAGCAAATGTCCTTTAGAACCTTAGGAGCCACCACTACCTGGGACTATCTTATCTTCTCCACCGTCTTCATGCCATCAGAGGAAGTGCTGTCTAATTTTATGTAGTCATGTTATGGTGTTCAATTTTCTGTCATGAACAACACAATTTTTTGTAATGTATTGATCTGTACACTTAGGCACTCAGTTTTGTCATGTTATTTTGTTTTGTTAAAAATCAATTAATAATCCCATACCTTCCTAATTTTGTAAAGGAACTTAAGGATGAGTTTTCATTCAATCGTGGAGGTATGATGAGCATCAAAGTGTTGCACTAATAGGCCCCTATTGACATGGCCTAGTCGATGGGCCCTTGTTGATGGGGCCTTATTTACATGATGTTGCCCCATCAATAGGGCTATGTTGACATAGCATCTGCTACGTCTACAAGGGCTCATTGATGTAGCCTTAGAGAAAAAACTATAAATACGAGCTCTCAACTATGTTTATGGGCATTCAATTGATAATAGTAGCCAAACTCTTGCAATTTTTACATTTGAAAGTTAGAATATTTTCTTGAGTGCCCACAATAGGAGTCATTGAGTATACGGATCTTTATTCGAGCACTGTTGTACCTGAGCATGATAGTATGTACGGCAATAAAGACAAACTTATTGATAAACCTTGTAGCATTTTGGATATTTTAGATGTTCCATTCATGCATTTAATGCTTTTAGTTATTTATTTAATGTTTTCCAGTAATTAAGCTAATTAAGTAATTAAGCGAGATAAGCTAGATAGATTAAATACATAAGTATAACTAATTTGAGTGTAACACATATTCACTTGGTAATCCCAATAGCGTTATTACTTGGTGTGCCCAATAGTGTAGCGCTTGGTAACCCATCAATGGGTACATGGGTTCAAGACGTGTACAAAAAGTGTGATTGGATGCTTATGTTAGAACTAGTTAGAGATTAGTTAAATAATTCAATTAGATTAGTTCTCAATCTACTTCATGTTTCTCTTTAAGCACCAAAATTATAAAACATAAAATGACAAAAATCTTATGCCTCGATTACACTTAACCATACCTTTGTACTTCACAAGTGTAATTGGGAAGACAATGAACGACCATTAGGGCAAGGTTCACTTCCTAGAAGACTAGTGTACCAGAAACTAGAGAGTTCGCAAAATTTGACTGGATCGCATGTGAACACTGGGCATAGGGGTACCCTTCACCACTCATCAGCACTATTATTAAAATTCCAAGATCCACTAAGAATTACATCAACACAATCTATTAAAAGAACATCACACTTCATAACATCATGAAATCCTCTAATTTTACATTTCAAAGTACATTGTTCCCTTACCTCTTAGGAAAACTCTCTAAATAACCAATGTACCTTATAAGATCTAGGATGAGGATTAGTTGCCAAATCCAATCTAGCAACTACCCTATAAGAAATAACATTTTCTTAGGCTCCCCCATCAATCAACACATGAATCCATTCCTTACTAAACAAAAATCTAGTCCTAATTCAAAATAAAAATTTTCTAGTAGGATGGTCTCCTCTATTCACATTCCCCATGAATGCACAAGAATTTAATTAAAAACTTCCTCAATCTTGGGAGCATTACAATTACCTCTCTAAAGAGCTTAGCTTGATGTATCCTCCACCTCCCTGGTTTACACATCTTTGCCCTTGGCTACCTTGTAAAGTGGACATTCCCATTACTTATGTTTTCATTCTCCACACTTAAGGCATTAAATTGTGGATGAGCTGTAACATTGACCCTTTCCTCCTTTACCTTAGTTCTTCTTAGCTTTGCCCTTCTCATTATTCTTCTTTGTCTTCTTGTTAGGATTTTTGTTCCTATATTGAAATTTGGATTTGGGTACCTTTTCAAATTTGGATCCCTTCTCACTCCCCTTGGAAGTTTGTTTGCTCCTATTTTTGAATCCACTCAATTTCTTTTTAGCTTTGAGTATCAAAACATAAGCCTCATGAAGATTTTGTTGCTCATAAAAAGATAACTCCTGCTAGTACATCATTTTGATACCTCATAAAAAGGTTATAGCCTATTCATTCTCTTCCTAGTTCACTTTTGCTTAATGGAATAAATCACAAAATTCAATGTAGAATTCTTTGACATCCTTGTCACACTGCCTTAGTAACTTCAATTTCTTAATGGTTTCTTTCCTCTACCAAGACTATTCAAAATTTCTTTTTAACATATATTTCATCATATTCTAATCTCTGATGGGTTGATCATTATATCTTTCATACCCTTGGGACTCCTTTTCCCACCAAGTAGAAGTCACACCTTCTAATTTGGATTTAGTAATAGGTACCCTCAAGTTATTTGGTACCTCATCCAAGTCAAAGTGCTTATCAAGTGCCTTCAACCAACCTAAAAATACATTTGTACCATCTACATCATTGAAATTCTTCAACTCAATGTACAAGAGTCTAGTAGCATTTCTAAATGCTTTAGCAAGCCTTGCCTCATCTTGCTCATTAAGATTGCTTAGAGAAGTAGTTATCATAGTTGGAGCCCTTGGAATTGTCATTTAAGAAATAGATTCACTCTCATTGGAATCCTTGGCTAATGCATCTCTACACTTTCATAGTTGGATTATCCTTCCTCATCATCCACTCCATCTTCACCAGGTTGTGAAACTTCTTCATTTGAATATGCATGTTGATCGTCTTCACATGTATGGACATGGCTAGGTCTAGCATTTCTATCTACCTTTACACTAATATCATCCAACCAAGTAACCATCATTTGGAAGATAGACTTCATGCTCTCCATGTCTTTATTCAAAGCTTACACATGTTTCTTCTTAGGAACCATTTAAATTTGACAAAATTTTCAACCAAATCCAAGCAACAATTAATACAAAGATAGTATACCAATAATTATGTTGGAGAAGGTTTACTCCAATATTAAATCACTTTCTAATACTAAATCTAGATAGTATGAAAAGACAATTAATTTTTTAGAAAATGAAAAAACTACATATCTTCAATTAATCAATGGAGAATATTACAATACAATGGATTCACAAATCCAAGGATTCAAACACACTCACACACTCGTAGTATTGCTTCACAATCTCACAAGATTAACCTCAATGCAAGGCCCAATCTCCAAATTAGATCTTTCACATGCAAATCTGAGATCTCATCCAGGAGGTAAAGAGTTATGGTCAAGATCACATACATAATTAACCTTAGAGATGCATTCACACACATGCAATTCACTCCCCACTCTCTTTTCATCTCTCTTGAGATCTTGAGATGTCTCTTCCTTCAAACACTCTTCCACTTGTACAAGCTCTACATAAGCTCTCCTCCTCCAAGCATGGACACAAAACATGGTTCTAAAGATCCAAAAATCCTAGGTACCTTTTCCAAATGGCTCTCTAGAAGTTTCCCACATGGATCTTGACTTCCCTAAATGTTTTCCATTAAAACTACCACGTCAAAGCTTTACTGGGTCAAACAAGATGTCTTCATGTCAACTTGAGATGTTGTTGAGACATCTCACATGAGTATGAGACATATCCTATGAGTGTGAGATGTCTCCTGAAGGTTGAAGATGTCTCATCTATGTTTGAAACATCTCATCACCTACAAGATGTTTCCCTTGAGAAGATTGTAATTCAGCTATGACATCTCCTCTAAATCCAAGACATCTCTTGTAAAAGCTCAAGTCTTAGCCAAGATGTCTCTTGGTCTTCCAAGATGTCTCTCCAAAGCTAAAGACCTATAAAAAAAAATTTTAGGGAAAAGTATAAGGAAATTGGAAGAGGTGTCCCTACACCATGACGAAAATAGACCAAAATCATAATATTCACAAGTAGAGAATGAAAATTCATAAAGTAACAAGAGTACCCACAAGTAATGATGGAATGCCAACAAATGGAAAAACTAATATTTCACATCAAACAAGGTGGAATTAAAGAGAACCAAAATACCCAAGTTAGCACATGCTAATAGGTCTCACAAATGGGTAAAATTTTGAGCACCCATAAGAATTGATCTTACCCTTAGCCCAAAATGAAAGTCTCAAATTCTAGAAATGAGTAGAAAGATAAAAACCCAAATGAATTCCTACTCAATGGATGAATGAGAATGAAAATTCAATCATTGAACTCAAGGATTAAAGTGAGAAGTTATATCTTCATGGCTGAGTTGCTCTAAGAATGAAATTTTCTTTGACACCAATCTGGTAAGGATCTCATTCATTAAGACCCAATTCACACTCCAGTTGCCCTAGTACTTATGGATTTTCAAAAGCTTAAGGACTCAAGTTGAACAAAAAGAAAAGTAACTTCTTAATTCCTACAAAATCAAAGCACAAATGCTAGAAGAAATACAATTATAAGGATCCTAAACAAAACCAAAGACAAAATATTATTTTCACAACATTTGCAAATGCTTAAGATGAGCACAAACATAATGGTCGCACAAGAGAGACTCACACACCATAAGAGCTACCCATAATGCTAAAACTATTGAAATGATTAGAAACTAAAACTAAAATTTCTATGATCAATGGTCCTTTTTGACTTGAAATTATTAGAAACTAAAACTAAAATTTTATTGTGTTTGTAGACCCTTTGGATCTATTGGACTATAGAAATTTATATGCTAAGAGTTGTGAAAGCATCATCAAGAAAATTCCTAGTGTTCCTGGTAGAATTTGAAACAAATCAACCAAATTTGTAACTATAATATTTCACTTATATGTAATGTGGTTAAAGGTAAGACATTGGAGGAAATTGTGATAATATCCCACTTATGTCTAATATAATTAAATATGAAACTTTGAAAAAAAAAATTGATATTTGTATTGCTTTGTCCTAATATTTGTTTTTCCTTCGGAATTTTGTCTTCTACTTATTTCAACTTTTAGGTAATGAGAATAAATTTATGCATCACAAATGTTGTGAGGAAGAGTAGCTAATAAATCATTTGGATTTGAATTAAGGTTTCTTGATATCATTCAAATAGAAATGTTTTTTTCTTTCCACAGTTTTCCAAAGTTATTTCATTAATTTGAGAATTTGGAATCAAAATATAGAATGTGCTCTTTTAACAATTCATTTATTAAGCCATAGAACTCCCTCATGAAACCATCCTATACCTTAGAGTATTTATCCAATAAATATTCAAAGAAAGATTAGAAGTACCCATTATAAACTAATAAATTACTTCAACTTTTAAACATATGTTTCAAAAAGCATAATACCACACTGTTTGTCTTTTCATTTTGAATTTATCCACCAAGAAAAACTTTAGAATTTCTTCAATGCTTGTCCTCCTCCTCATGATGTAAGATCTTAAATTTGCCTTCAAGAACTCGATCATTCAGTCTCCTGACTCTAATTTTGCTTATATAGCTGGATATTGGATATTAATCCGATATTAATCCAAAACTCCTGGAAGCATTTAAAAACAACAACAAATCTTTCCAGTTTCCAGCAATTGTGTGTGGGGAAGAAACTGGGTAGCCTTTGTGTGTTTCGAATATGTGATGTCACAAGCAACATCCTTCATCGACGCATTCCACAAGACTGCAATCCAAATACAATTATGTTCCCAAGACTGCAAACAGATTCAAAAGTTACCCAGGGTTACTGGCACTGAATGAATGGTTGGAAAAATCTAAGTGAGCCCAATATTCTACCAAAACGTGCTAGGACTGCCTACAACAGAGAGGTGGGCATTGTTATTGACTCTTCAAATTCAAAGCATGGAGGAGTCCACTGACGGCATCAATGAATACCGGTTGCATCGAAATCGGATCTAATTGTTTTCAGATTTGATTTCATGCAGGTCGAAATTGGATCTAATCTTTTCGGGTTTGATTTCATGCAGATATTGCCCGACTAAGCTGCCCCAACCGCAACTAGCCAGTGCCCAGGACCAAGCTGAGAGGCAGTAATTTGATGCTGAATTTTGAACCTTGTGTTCAAGTAACCGTGATTAAGGAAATGTCTAAACCATGTGTAGCTATGTTAATGTAGACTAATTGTTACGACTATTTAATAGGTTGAAATAGAATCTTCAGTCTCAATCTACATCACTTGTAGTCAAGTCAATTTAATTAAGAAGACTTATGTGTACACTAAGCTTAGTCAAGGGCATTCAATAGGTTGTTGAAATAGAATTTTCAATCTCAATCTACAAGTTCCTATGTTAACTTAGGCAAACTTTGCATGGTGGGGATAGGCCTTTACAATTAACCAAATGTGCTTAAGTGACTGTGATTAAGGAAATGTCTAAGCCTTGTGTAGTCATGTCAATGTAGACTAAGCTATCAAGACCATTTAATAGGTTGTTAAAAGAAAGCCTTCAATTTCAATCTACACTAGTTGTAGTCAAGTCAATTTAATTAAAAAGACTTATGGTCCATATACACTAAGCTTAGTCAAGAGCATTCAATAGGTTGTTGAAATAGAATTTTCAGTCTCAAGCTACAAGTCCTTATGTTAACTTAAGCAAACTTTACATGGTGGGGATAGGCCTTTACAATTAACTAAATGTGCTCAAGTGATCTTGATTAAGGAAATTTCTAAATGTTTACAATGTTAGTTGTTTACTTTCATTTTTATTTTAATCTTATTTTATTTTTATTTTTTGTATTATTTTTAATATTTTCAATATTTTAGATTTTCTTTCAACTTAGTGATGAGTGGTGAGGTACCCCTATGCTCAACCATACGAATATGAGCATGTACGCACGATCTGGTCGAACTTTGTAGACAGACTAGTTGTGGCACCTAGATAGTTACACATTGATCATAGTTCGTTGTCTTCCCACTTGGACTAGTAATTGCTTTGTCACGTATGGTTTAGTCTAGCGTGAGGTGTATGATGTGATTCCTAACACTAGGCTACTCCTAGAGAAAATGAAAAATAACCTTGATTTAGGCTAATAAGCAATAGGAAACAAAATCTAAACTAGCCTAAGTGCGATGGGCATCCATCCTTAATCATTCGTATGCATCGTAGACTTTGTGTACTACTTCTGGGATTACCAAGCGCACATTACTCGAAGCACTACTAGATACGCTACTGGGTTACCAAGTAGTTACACTTAAATGTTCGTGATTAAGATGTACTCGTTCCACATTTAACAATAGAAATAGTAAATAACAATAAGAGAAATATTAACTAAGGAAACAATAAATAATAATCAATAATTAAACAGTGAAAAACTAAGTGAATGCTACAATGATGGAGTAATCTCGATCTTTATTGCTAGTTGTGTGCTTGTCCAAGTACATTAGACTCAAACAAAGGTTCTATACAATTACAATCATCACACTGCAGACATGCACTAGGGAAGGAACTGAAAACTGACAAAAAGTCTCTACCCTAAGACTTACCAACTGCCTCCTTTCTTGTGCACCCGGATGCTATATTTATAGGCCTACACAGAAATCACGATATCGTGTATTTGATATCATTATCCAAGCTATGATATCGCATACCTAATATTGAGGATCTAATATTGGGGTCCAGCAAACCACAATTCATCATACCCCCACGACTGAATAACAACTCGTCCTTGAGTCAAACAATCAAAATGAGAATGAGTTCAATTGATTACACAATGGATAGGTATGGGATTACTGACTAACTAGGAATTACTCATGCTGTAGTGTGGAATTAAAACAAAAAACAAAATTGGGACACAAACACAAAATTACAAAAGACAAAATTGTTGGAACTCATGTGGTTCTTGGCGACAGTGGCTCTTCCATGGGCCTCTTCCCCTTATCTTGTGCTCCAAGCTTTGGAAATGGATGTCTTTGGAGGAGTGCCTAAAGCTTTTCTTCTTTGGTCAGGGGATCCTGTGCTGTCCATGCTGATGCTCCAATATTTGATAGAGTCAGCACCTCCCATGGGAATGACAATTGCCGAAACATTTAATTGACCTTAACGTACCAAGCTGCAAACAACCGTTGTTCCTCTTCATAGGCTCTGGCTTTGTCTTTGCATTCTTGGTAATCTGTGAGTCATTGAGCCAAATCTATTGTAACATCCTTTTGCCCTTGGTAGCTAGTCTTAACCACCTCTAATTCAGAATTTGCTACCTCTAATCTCTGCAGCGTCTTCTTGGGTTCAAAAAATTCTGCTTCATACTTAGCATAGGTGGTTGCTACTTATTTTTCCAATTTTTTCCTCGAGCATCCTACTATCAACATGGCCAAGTTAGCATACTGCAGGTTTGCCAACTCCATGTACTCAGTGAGATCTTGTATCTGTAGGTCCTGGCTCTTTAGTTCTGCTTGATGGGCAAAAGCATAAGTATCCAACATGGCCCACCAGTCAGCGTTCTAGGCACTGAGAGTGTTGATATGGGCTTCGACCATATGGATTTCTTTCTGAATGATCTGCTTATACATCCCCACCTGATCTATGAAATGCTCCTTCAACTTCTCATGTCACTTAACCTCATTCTACCACATGCTTATTTCGATGGTCATCTTCTAATGAATCGTGCATACCTCCTCCATTGAGAGGGTTCTATTTTCTCTAGCTAAGCCGTTCATGTCCTAGTTGACCCTTGTTAACTGTTTTTGCATTTTCTGAAAATTCTCTTCAAGAATATTTTTTTTGTTTTTCTATTGTGGTCAATCAGAGATTTTCAACAGCAAGGTGCTTATTTTCTTCTTGTGAAGTCTTGAGTGCTTTGGCATGTGCATACGTTTGAGCTTATGCCTTTGAAGAATCCCAATCAGCCTTCTCTTTTTTCCCTACCACTTTTTTATTCTCTTCTAACAATTTATTCAGTTGCTCCGTCCGAAATGACTCTAGCTAGTCTACATGGATGAATTTGGATGGATCCTGTTGTGCAACTTGTAAGACAACAAACTTCTCTTGGAGTCTTTTCAACTCCTCCTTTGCATGTTCGGCCCTAACCTCTATCATGAGCAGCTTTCCTTTTGTGGAGGTGAGGTCTAACTGTGTTGCTATGACATCTTGAGGTATGTCAAACAATCATGTCATCACTTGTCTTGTTTGTAGTAACTAATCCAAAACATCCTCATGATCTACAAGGGTCATTGAGGGACTGGCCAAGGTTTGAGCATCACGTGCTCTTGAGAAATCTATCGGTGGCACAATACGAACATTGAATGATTCTTTGATGTGGTCTGTGACCACTTCTACTACTCCCATTATATCCTGGTGTTACATAACCACTACTGTGGCACCTTTACCAATTTCTAATTGCACTTGAAAAGATGCAGCATTTTCAGAGATCTGTTGTGACTAGTGTGATTTCCCTTCTCCTGTTTGAATAGAAACTTTGCCCTATGTGCGATCAATTAAGACTGTGGGCTGTACAACATCATCAATAATCTTAAAGAGATTTTCCTCATTACAACTTCCCCAACTAACCAATTCAGTGATGGCCCAGAGATGGCTCATCAACGATTGATAGTCCTGAGGTGGTGGTGGCGATTGGTCTTGTTGGCTTGTGGGCTGCATATTAGGCCCCACTTCCTATTGTTGATTGGGCCTTATGTCTGGAAGTTGGCTAGGCTCTTTAGTTTGAGGTGCAATGGGCCCAACCGTCTGCTCTTGCTCAAGCTCCACTGTCTCACCAGCATCTTTCCTTGGTGCTGGTGGCTTCAGTAATTCAGCAAATGAGGCATTTTGAGCCCTTCTAGGAATGTCATTGGTGTACCCCAAAATTCCAACACGTCGGCATAACTTCCTGATTAAGCAAGGGAAAGGTAATGCAAACTTTCCTGTTTTACGTTCTTCAAACTACCTTAAACGTTTTGTGAGATATAGATGGGGTAGGTTGGCATCAACCTTGCCCATCAAGATGGCACTTCCACTAGCCACATAGGTGGAAATCCTGTTCAATCCTTTTGTTGGGAAAATGTGATATGTGCCAATTTTAAAATAGATCCTCTCTTCAAGTATGAGATCTCCATATGTTTTATCCTCCTCGCCATACGTCCTTTTTTACCATATTTTTTGCGCATTAGCATCAAAGCAAGTGGACAGGTGAGCAACCTTGGGCCCTTTATTCAAAATATTTAGAACTTCCAAAATGGCCTTGTTAGATAAATCGACTGAAATTCCACCAATATCAACGATGGTACCTTCTTCCTTGTTATACCAAAATTGGTATGTCTCCCCTAAGTACCAATCATCACTCCCAGAGAGAAGAAGCCACAATGGAGACCCTTTAAGTTGATCTTTGACTACCTCAAGGGCAAATTCAATAAAAGGTCCAAAATTGAGTTTCACAATCACTGCTACTGACATGGACCTTTCTCGAATCACCTGAACACATTCTAGAGACAACGTGACATGTTGTCCATGTTCAGGTGCCCTGCCTTCTCCACCTTCAACATGCCCAAATTGTGCAATCACAGGAGGTTCTTGATGAATGCTAAATGATTGTGCCTCCTGCTTTGCATGTTCTTGGGGAGGCGCTTGGCCTCTACCTCTCCTTGGTCATTTGGATGCACCTTGAGAGGGTCCTCCTTATTGTCTTTGTTTAGGGGTCATCTGTAATCACACAAGATCGACTGTTAGTAAGGCCATTTACAAAATTTGATTTATACCTTACTCATTACCATTAATAGATTCATTTCTTACCTAATGTGATTCAGAGTTAGAAATTTTCATGAAAATTCCCCTAAAAGTTTTGATATTAGGCCCAATTTGATTAGGTGACTCCAAAAAATAATTTTCATGGTCTGGGTGAAGGAATAAAATTAATTTGGCATACGTTTTTAGCATTTATTAAGGTCACTTACCCTTTATGATATCCTTCGAGCAACGACAAATTTTGAAAAAACTACATGCAACTTGCAGTGTACTTGTCCCCCATGACTAAGTTAAACATCCCAAGTTTAAGCAGGTTCGATCAGAATGAGAATCAGAGCGTTAATGAGTAAGATATTGATGTTTGAATGATAGTGCTCAGAGCATGAGAATTCATGGAAGAAAATTGCAACAACTCCCCTCGTATGAATAGTGGAAAATGATGTTGATGCATGCAAGGGGGTCATATATATAGATTTTATAGACGTGATATCACGTACGTGCTAACGTGAACCCAATATCACGTCGAACCTAATACCGAGTACCCGATATCACATCCCTTCCGAAATAGGGTACTTGGCAAACTTAATAAATTTTTGAATTTCCAAGGCCAAAAATAAAGGATTTAAGGTAAATTTGAAAGATCTAGGGTAACGTTGAGTAGACCTAAAGGCACCAAAAAGTGTAATGAAGTGGAATTTTACAATGAAGTTTGTGAATAGGATGAGGAAAAAGGACATGTAGTGGTGCATAAGAACGTTTGAATTAAAATGATGATAAAGGAAAGGATAAATTTAGCAATGCAGTACTCGGAGGGTATAAGATGATGTGATGATGTGCAATGAGTGCAAATTACAAAAGTTACGCAAGTGGGTCCTCCCCAAAGCAGGTTCCTACCTATCATGCCCTTACATAACCACACCTTAAAATGTCCATAGACACTAAAAGGGTTAAATGCAATTTGCACTAGTGCAACAAAACACACACATGTTAAATACCACCACAATGAGGTATGAGTTCTATGCCACATAAGACAAAAGTCCAAAAATACTTGGACAGTGGGGTGAAACGAATCATAGAAGGGACTGTCGAAATTGGGACATTAGGTAACTAACCCTAGGCACAATGAATCCTGAGTGTGGGGCATGATTAATGTATCATTAGCCTTTCACTCCAAAATCAAGACCAAGTACATGCCTCTGATCAGTGACATCACATTATTTCATCCAATGATGAACAACCATAAGAGCACCCTGAGAGCAAGGCATACGATCACTTGGCGTTTTGTCCAAGGGAGGAGTGATTTGGAATTTCTCTATAGCACATTTTTCTTGATCTTTTCTTTGTTATTATTATTTTTCTTCTTTCTTTTCCATATTGTCTTTTTTCTTTCTTTACTTTTTCTTCATCTGGCTACTTTGGCATTTTTTCCTTTCCAAAAGTGTTTTGGAGATGCCACCAACCTTCAGGCATGGGTGCATGTCTTTCCAATTGGACCCTCCAGAATAGTATTGAGTTTCTTTATTGAGTGCCTTTATTACTCTTGCTTCCATTTTTCATTAGATCTGCAAGGATTTTAGTACAACCAAGCTACATGATAGCACCTACAAATGTCACCAAAGAGAATCTACAAGTCCCCTTGATGTCACACCCTAGCCATTCCCTCTTAGTCCATCATTCATCGCTCTGGGCATAATGAGTACAAAGTTACTTTTAATTTGTAATGATGACAAGAATATCATCGTACCCAGAGTAGAATCTCTTATTAATAGAATGAGGGGTGGATGTTGTGGGGCGCACTGTCCAAATAATTAGTCCCCTGAGACTTGATAGTGAGTCACATGAGTATTTTATTCACTGATGAGATTACCCTCAAAAAGATAAAACTACAAATTGAAAATGAAAAATTGGAAACAAAAAAAATTGGAAAAACAAAGTTGTGAAATCAAAGAAAATGAAAAAAATTTACTAATTGGGGTTCACACACTTGATTGAAGTAGGCATAGTGGGGCAAATTGTAAGATGTGGTCATGTGATAAGGAGCTAACCCACTATGGCACCTGTGACCATAAGATGGTATACAAGGATTGATATGTCTCTCTATGTGTTTATATCCATTAGGTTGCATGGTTGTTGGAGCATTAATTGATGGCCTGGATGAGGTAACAGGAGGCGTTGAGTTTAAAGAGGAAGGTGCATCACAGTGTTGGGCTTGTGCTGAGTTGGAGGATGCAGTGGTTTTGGAACTGTGTTGTCTCTTTCTATGATCATGCCTAAAGAAAGGATGCTTTTGACATTGTGGAGGACCTCCACTGCTATTGACAGTAGCAACATAAGTAATGTTCATAGGTTGGTGTTGTGATGCAGAATCTTCTAGTGCTATGGGTGGCAATGTAGAAGGAGGTGAAGAATGAGGATATTGAGGGCAAGGAGGAGTGTAAGAAACATGAGGTGGTTATCCCATGGGAGAGGACATGGGTTGATAGTACTTGGGAGAATGATAATGATGAGGTGAAGTAGAGGATGTTAATCCAGTCAAAGAAACATGATGCTAAACATAATAGACATTTGGTGTCGGGGTATATGAAGGGTGTAGTTTGTTTGGTGGTGGCCTCACCCACAACTAGGGGTTTGCCACTACGGTTGGACACAGTATTTCTATACAAATTCTAGATGTAGCATTCCTCCCCAATGCTCATGTAAATATGACAAGACTGGGCATTAACTTTCAAGGTGATCATATAGACAAACATCGCATTGATATTTATGATTGGCAATTGAGCCCCTATCCTTATTGTCTTCAACCCTTCTTTTCGACTATCCAGTGGTGTTCTATCTTGTTGTGTTCATTAACAACTGAAAATTAATTGCTTAATTTAAATGCATAAAAGTAAAGTGCATTAAAAGGAACATTAATCTATTCTCAATGCTGTAAGGATTATCAAAAGAGTTCTTTTTTATTCCCATCACACTGTTGCAGGCACTCAAAAAATATTCTAACTCTAGAGGAAACAAATTGCAAGAGCTTCACTACCTGGATTGAAAAACTATGAAAAACTAATGCCAAATTGGGAGCCTAGGCACTATATTTATAGGCCAGTGTATACCCCCAGATGTTGGAGCAGATGAAACAATGTGATTCAGTATATCCCCATGATTGAATGAAAACTCGTCCTTGAGTGAAGAAGAGAAGGAATAAGTTCTTTACAAAATATTGAATAAGTATGGGATTATTGATTGACACTAACTACTAACTAACTCTAAGTGCCACATTACAAAATTTTATTCATGTGGATGTATACAAAATGATAAAGTGACAAAAATATTGGATAGACATTGAAGATTACAAAGTTTACAAAGGTCTTCCATGCATCTTTGAGACAGTTTTATATTCTCATTTTTAAGTCACTAGGTGTCTTCTAGTTTAGTGGCTACTGCATAGACTAGCTTTTGCTCACACACTTACTTCTAAACTTTATGGTGGAGTAGTATAGGGGTTGTTTAATATTTTAAACTTTCAGCCCACAACTACATCCTTTATCATTATTGGTGATGCATGGATTCTTTTTTCTCTCCACATTGATAGGTTTATCATTCATGTCTTATGTTGGAGTGGTGATGATTGTTGGCTTTTGCATATGATTAGGAGACATCATTTTTATGAGAAAGGATGTTGCATCAAATTAGCCTTGTGTTGGTTCAAGTGATGTAGTAAGTCCATGAGTGTTTTTCCTTGGCTTATGGCCTTTCCTCCAAAAGGGATGCTTTTGATGTTTCAGTTGAGATCTACTAGCATTATCATTTATGTGTATGTTTGCAACACAAGTGGCATTCTCTCATTAATGTTGTAATGCTAAACCTTCCTGTGTTGTTGGAGGTGACATATGGTGAAGGTGAGTATGAAAATATTGAGGATATGATGCAGGGTGAGAGGTGTGAGGTGGTGATCTTGTATAAGGTGTTGTGGGATAATGATATTTGGGAGAGTGATAGTAGTGACTTGAAGTCAAGAAAGTAAAACTAGTTGGTGAAATAGGGTGTTGAACATAATATTTGTGTGGGTTTGATTGGTAGGAAGGATAGGGTTGGTTTGGTGGTAGCCTCCCCCACAACTGTGGTTGTTGCCACTACAGTTGATGTTAGTGTTGAGGCTAGTAATAAGTCCCCCTAGGATAGTACAGTTGGTTTTGGGGTTGTCTAAAATTATTGTGTGGAAGAGGAAATCTATTAGGCATGTACTTCTGTACAAACTTTGGATTTAATGCCCCTACCCAGCTCTTATGTAGATGCAACAAGATTAGGCAATGGTCCTTCAGACGGTCATATATGCAAATGTCACATCTGTTATCTTCATATGTGGTTGAGTCTATAGCCTCACTTTCTTTAGTCATTTTCACTATTTGCTGATAAGTGTTCTTAAATGTTTCTTGATTCTTTTTCCTCCTTTTGTTGTGATCACTTGATTTACTTTGTGTCACTCTCTCCTCTATGGTTTCTATGCAAGTTTTAACTTTCTCATTCATCCCTTCCAACATCTTGCCTAACTTTGCTTCAAGCTCATTGATAAAATTTTGTATTCACAAGGTTGTTTGTAAAATCATCTCATTGAGAGCTGCCTCTTTTTCCTCATCATAGATATGGACCTTTTTCTTTTGAAGAGTTTGCTCCTAGTTGTTTTTCTCAACATTCTCCCCTTTGCATAGCTCTCCTTCTTCTTTTGCCACATGCTCAATCAACTGTCAAATCTATGGATTCGTAGCTCATATAATTGAATTATAGCATACATCCCAAGGATCTCCCTTGTTTCATTATGAAGCCCATCTATGATGTGGAAAAGTTGCCATTCCTCAGAGAAACCATGCCCTAAGCATCTATTCAGTAGAGAATAATATCTATCTAAGGCCATGTCTAAGGGTTCATGTTGTTCTTGTCTCCATCATTGGATTTGTCTCCTTAGGTTGGACACTCTCATAGGTTTGGTATTTTTCATTGAAAAGTTCCAACATTATGGATCACTGGTGAATGAAACTTGGTTCCAATGATCTATACCAACTTTCAACTTCATCGATTAGTGTCCTAGGAAAGAGCTCAAGATTTTGCCATCCATTTTCAATATTGTACAAGGCACATGCATCATGGAAAGCTTGTATATAATGTTGTGGATCTGAGTTTTATCCTCCTGCAAATTTAGGAATATTATTTATATTAAGCCTAGGTAAGCAACTATCCCTGCAATGCCTGTGAGGTATCTTAATTGCCTCCCTGGTCTACATTAGGCTCTTAGTGGCCAACAAGGGTTCATCGTCACCAAATATGTTGTGATGAAAATTTCTATTTATATTCATTTGATTATGAAAATTTTATTTATGCTCATTGTGATATCTTTGATTTTTCCCTTGGGTCCAATTTTTATCTTTATCTTGACCCTATAGTGGAGCTCTATCTCTATACCTACATTCATCTTTATCAAAATTAGATGTTGAAGAGGAAGAGGAAGATGAGAAACTGGGAGAATCACCATGGCTTTTATAGTTCTCCCCATGGTCCCTTGATTTATCTTGTCTAGGTTTAGAGGAGGTCTTAGGCCTTGAGGCCCTCCTTAATCTAAGACTTACTTCATCTCCTCTAGGATTGTCTACACTAGTTGAATATAGTCTTTGAGTGTAGTAAGGGTCTAAATGAGCATAGGAAACACCTATTTGAGGTTGTTCACTTCAATTTTCTTCAATGTATATCCTATCATTTCTCCTACGAGTGTTCCCATCGTATGATGCATTATGGATCCTGTGTGAAGAAGACATGGTTTTGTCTGATAATGTGTGTAACTTAAAATATTAAGGTTTTCTAAAAGATAGATCATTAATACCTTTACAGTGATCATGTATAATATAACTAATCTAGATAACTAGCACCATCCCTAGAAATGATGCTAATGATGAGTGGCAAGGTACCCCTATGTCCAACCATACGAATCACAAGTGTTCATGCATGATCTAGTAGAATTTCATGGATGGGACTAGTTGTGGCATCTAGATCGCTATGCCTTGATCGCAGTTTTTTGTCTTCCCACTTGGACTAGTGGTAGCTCTGTCACATATGGTTTAGTCCAAAGTGGTTCATGCATATGATGTTTTCTAATTCTATGCTGCTTTCAATGACAATAAAGAGATAAATTAACTAAGCTAATGAATAGTGGAAAATAAGATCTAAACTAGCCTAGCTAGCCTAACACAAATACCCGTCCCACTTTCCTAAACACATATCGTGCTGCTAGGCTACCAAATGTTAAGCGTTGCTAGGTTACTGATGAGTGGCAAGGTACCCTTACACTCAACCATATGAATATGAGCATTCACACATGATCTAGTCGAACTCCGTAGATGGGCTAGTTGTGATATCTAGATAGTTACTCATTGATCGTAGTTCACTATCTTCCCACTTGGACTAGTATTTATGTTGTCACGTATGGTTTAGTCCAGAGTGAGGTGTATGATGTGGTTCTAAACTAGTGCTACTCCTAGAGGCAATGGAAAATAACTTTAATTGGACTAAGGAGGAGAGAGAGAGAGAGAATCTAACGATGATGAAATGGAAGGAGAGAATCTAAGCTAACCTAAGTGCGATGAGTATCCATTCCTTAATCATTTGTACACATCTTGAACCTTAGGAACCACTACCATTGGGATTATTAAGCACATGTCCTAGGTACACTACTAGGTTACCAAGTAGTCACACTTAAATGCTCGTGGTTAAGTCATACTCATTTCGTGATTACTAACAGGGGTAGGAGATGAGGGTAGAGAAATATTAATTACAAAAGTAATAAATAAAAATTAAAACTAAGTGAATGCTTCAATGATGAAGTAATCTTGATCTTTATTGTCGATCATGTGTGTCCAAGTACGTCACACTCAAATAAAGGTTCCATACAATTACAATCATCACACTGCGGACATGCACTGGGGAAAGGGTTGAGAGGAAAAACTGATAAAAAGATCCTACTCTAACACTAACTTCCTATGACTTTTCCATGTGCCCAATTGTGCATTTATAGGCTCACACAGGAACCACGATATCGCGTATCTGATATCGCTAGCCAGGCCATGATATCGCATACCCGATATTGAGGGTCCGAGATTGGCGGTCTGATATCGGGACTCATTAGATATCAAGGATCTAATAATAGGGGTTCAATATCAGCATCTAGTTAACAAGGGTCTGATATCAAGGGTCCAATATTAACATTTGACAAGCCACGATTCATCATACCCCCACAATTGAATAACCACTCATTCTCGAGTTAAACAAAATGAGAACGAGTCCAATTGATTACACAGTGGATAGGTATGGGATTATTGACTAACTAGGAATTATTCATGCTACAGTGTGGGATTGAACAAAACAAAATTGGGACATTGACACAAAATTACAAAACTTTGTTGGAACTCATGTAGTTCCAAGTGGCAGTGGCTCCTCCATGGGTGCCTTTCCTTTGTCTTGCGTGCCAGGCTTCTGAGATTGATACCATTGAAGAAGCACCTAATATTTCTCCTCTTTTATCAAAGGATTATGAGTCATCCATGATGATGTTCCAATGTTTGATGGAGTTGGCACTTCCCATGGACATGGCAGCTGTGAGAACACTTGATTGGCCTTGACATGCCATGCCATAAATAGTCGTTGTTCCTCTTCATAGGCTCAAGCCTTGACCTCTCCACCTTTTGCTTGGCTAGATTGTGTAGTAACAAGAGTTCCCTGATAGATGTTGCCTACTCCACATGTTCTACATGAGGTCCTTGGCTTCTGCCTCCCCCTAGGTGTTTAGTTGCACCTTAAGAAGGTCCTCCTTATTGTCCTCTTTTAGGGGCCATCTATAATCACACAAAGGTCAATTGTTAGTAAGGTTATTGAAAGAAGTTCAATTATTTCATACTTTACTTATTGCCTTTACTAATTTTTGAATTCTTTACTTAGTGTGATTTTAGAGCTAGAAATTTTTTCGAGGAAGTTGCCCTAAAAGTTCAATGTTGGACCTCATTTGTTTAGGTGACACATCAAAGGACATGTAATGGTTTGTTTAGGTGACACATCAAAGGACACGTAAAATGATGACAAAGGAAAAAATAGATTTGGCAATGAAGTGCTTAAAGGATATAAAATGATGTGGTGGTGTGCAACAAGTACAAATTACAAAAGTCACGCAAGTGGATCCTCCCCAAAGTAGGTTCCAACCTATAATTCCCTTGCGTAACCACACCTAAAAATGTCCGTAGGCACTAGAAGGGTTAAATGTAATCTATACTGATGCAACAAAACACATACATGTGAGATACCAAGCGATGAGGTATGAATTCTATGCCACACAAGACACAAGTCAAAAATTCTTGAACAACAAGATGGGATGAATCGTAGAAGGGATTGCAGAGATTGGGAAATGAGGTAACTGACCTAGGGCACAATGAATCTTGAGTGTAGGGCATGATTAATGTGTCATTAGCCCATCACTCCAAAATCAAGACCAAGTCCATTCTTCCAATCAATGACATGGCATTGCTTCATCCAATGATGGACAACCATAAGAGCACCATGACAACAAGGTGTATGATCACTTGGCATTTTTTCCAAGGGATGAGTGTTTTAGAATTGCTTAGCAGCATGTTTTTTTTAGCCGCTTGGCACTTTGTCTTTTCCAACAGTGAACTAGAGAAGTCGCCAACCTTCAAGCATTGGTGCATGTCTTTCCAGTAGGACCCCCAAAATAGCATTGAGTTTCTTTATTGAGTGCATTTAGTACTCTTACTCCCATTTTTCGTTAGATCTACAAGGACCTTAGTACACCTAGTCTACATTGTAACTCCTACAGGTGTCACCAAAGAGAATCCACAAGTCCCCTTGATGTCACACCTTGACCATTCCCTCTTGGACCATCCTTCTTCGCTCTGGGTATAATGAGCACAAAATTACCTTAAGTTTTAATGATGTCAAGAATATCATCGTACCAAGAGTAGAACCTCTTATTAATAGAATGGGTGAGTGGATGTTGTGGACTCACTATCCAAATAATTAGTTACCCAAGACTTGATAGCATAGAACAACACCTCAACCAATGAGTCACATGAGTGTTTTATTTGTAGATGAGATTACCCATGGAAAGATAAAATAATAAATTGAAAGATGAAAAACTAGAAAAAAAATTGTAAAATTGAAGAAAATGAAAAATATTTATTATTTCTGCTTGTTAGAATGAAGGATATCCCCCATGACTAAACCCTTGAGTATGGCTAGAATTAATAAATGGAAAATCTGGATCCAAGCATTTTGGAAACATTGGAGTCTAGTCATATCCAAACCATTAGGTGTATTTTGAGGTGGTGGTAGGAATATACCCAAATTAGGGTTCACACACTTAATTAATGTTGACATAGTGGGGCAAGTTATAAGATGTGGTTAATTGATAAGGAGTTGACCCATTATGGCACCCATGACCGTAAGATGGTATGCAAGGATTGGTATGTCTCCCTACATGGCTATATTCATTAGGCCCTATAGTTGTTGGATTTTGATCGATGGCCCTGATAAGGTAACACAAGGCATTGGATTCGAGGAGAAGGATGCACCATAGTGTTGAACTTATGCTGAGTGGGAGGATGTAGTGGCGTCAAAACTGTGCGGTCCCTTCCTATGATCATGTCTAAAGAAAGGATGCTTCCGGTGTTGTGGAGGACCTCCATTGCTGTTGACAGTAGCAGCGCAAGTGACATTCGTGGGTTGGTGCTGTGGTGCAAAACCTTCTGGAACAACTAGTGGCAATGTAGAAGGAGGTGAAGGATGAGAATATTGAGTGTGAGGAGAAGTGTAAGGCACATGAGGTGGTGATCTTGTTGGAAAGGATGAGGGATGATAGTACTTAGGAAATAATAACAATGTGGTAAGATAGAAGAAGTTGACCCAGTTGGGGAAACAGGATGTTAAACCTGATAAGCACTTAGGTTCAGATAATATGAAGGGTGTGACGAGTTTGAGGGTGGCCTCCCCCACGATTGAGATTTTTTCCATTGTGATTGAACACAGTATTTTTATATGAACTCTGGATGTAGCATTCTTCCCTAATGCTCATGTAAATATGACATAATTGGGCATTGACCTTTGGGGTAATCATACAGGCAAATGTTACATTGATACATATGATTAGCAGTTGAGTTCTTATTCTCTTCAACCCTTCTTTCTGATTGTCTAAGGGTGTTTTTTCCTGCTTCTTGGTTCACCATGGTTCTATCTCTAATAGTGTTGGTATATTCTCCACATTTTTCATGCATCCATTCCATCATCTTATTGATCTTTGCCTCAATTTCATCTAGTGATTATAGTATTGGCAAAGATGATTCCACCTCCTTGAGGTGAGTTGATTTCTCCTCTTCATGATTATGGACCTTTGCTAATTTAAGATTTGGTCCTGTTGAGAGCTTTCAACATTCTCCCACTTAGCCATTTCTCCTTCTTCTTTTTCTAATCACTTAATAAGCTCTTGGAATTGGTGGGTTCGTAGCTTGTATAGTTGACCTCAGGCATACATCCCTAGGGTCTCCCTTGTTTCATTATAGAGCCCATCAATGATGTGGTACATTAGCCTTTCCTTAGAGAATCCATGGCCTGGGTAGTTTTTTAACAATGCATAATATCTTTCTAAGGCCATGACCAAGGGTTCATGTTGCTCTTGTTTCCACTCTTGGATTTGTCTCCTCAAGGCTGACACTCTTCCATAAGTTTGATATCTTTCATTGAAGAGTCTTACCATTGTCGACCAATGTTGAATTGATTTTGGTCTTAAGGACCTATACCATACTTTTGCTTTGCCAACAAGTGTCAAAGGAAAGAGCTTAAGTTTTTTCCATCCATTATCAATATTTTTCCATACACAAGTATCATGGAAGGCTTGTAGATGATGTTGTAGATCTAAATCATAGCCTCCTGAAAATTTGGGGAAGTTGTTTAAATCAAGCCTGGATAGATGGCTTTCCTTATTATGCCTATGGGACATTTGAACAGCCACTTATATATGTGTTAGGCTCTTAGTGGCCAGCAAGGGTTCATCATCACTAGGTAGATTATGAGTTTGCGAGTTGAGATGATGTTGTCCTTGTTAATGTTGGCATTCTTGATTTTCTTTGAAAGCTCGATTTTTAGTTCTATGCCAATCCCTTGAAAGATAGTTGATGAGTCATGAATTGTTGGCTACAATATCATGTACGTGATATCACGTATATGATATCATAGCCTAGACACAATATCCTGTACACGATATCGCAGCTTGTCTCCTCATCTATAAATAATAGGTAGGTAGATTTGGTAGGGAGTTTTTTAGAAAGATTAAGCTTTTAGTAGTTTTTAGTACGTCAGTTTTCCTCTCAACCCTTTTCTCCTAGTGCATGCCCACAGTGTGATGATTGTAATTGTACAGCATCCTTATTCGAGTATGACGTACTTGGACATGCACATGACCAGCAATAAAGATTGAGAATACTTCCATCATTGCAGCATCCACTTAGCTTAATTATTTATTTAATTGTTATTTTTATTTACTGCTTTCTTAGTTAATATCTCTCTACCCGTATCTCTTAATATCTCTCTACCTGTATCTCCTAGTAACGCGGAATGAGTACGACTTAATCATGAGCATTTAAGTGTGACTGCTTGGTAACCCAGTAGCATACCTAGGCCATGCGTTTGGTAATCCCAGTGGTAGTTGTGCACAAGGTCCAAGATGTGTACGGATGATTAAGGAATGGATGTTCATTACACTTAGGCTAGTTTAGATTCTCTCGCATCCTCTCTCCTAGCTTAGTTGATATTATTTCCCATCATACCCAGGAGTAGCATTAGTGTAGGAACCCATCATACACCTCACTCTGGACTAAATCATACGTGACAAAGCTAATACTAATCTAGGTGGAAAGACAACGAACTGTGATCTATGAGTAATTATCTAGATACCACAACTAGTCCATCTGCGGAGTTCAACCGAATCATCCATGAAATGCTTGTATTCATATGGTTGAGTGTAGGGGTACCTCACCACTCTTCATTGGCACCATTGCCAAGGACGGTGCTAGTTATCTAGATTAGTTATATCATACAAGGTCGTTGTATAGGAATTAACGATATATCTCTTAGGAAGAAGAAATAATTACAAAAAGTCACATACAAATTCACACACAATTGCACAACCATGCCTCTCCTACAAGACTACAATAATGCCACATCTAGTGAGGCACTTCATTGGAGAACCAATGAATTATATGACAATGAAGATTGGAGTACGCAATCTAAGGTGGGGGTTTCTTATAAACATAAATGAAGGTAGCATCATCCCAACGCACAAAAGCATAACTTACTCGATGACAATGAACCCCTACTGGCCACTACAAGCCTAACACAAATACAAGAGGCTATTCGAATATCTGGTAGGTATCGTAAAGAGAGCCACCTACCCAGGCTCGATTTAAACAACTTTCCCAATTTCTCAGGAAGCTATGACTTAGATCCACAATAACATTTACAAGCCTTCTACGATGCTTGTGCATGGAACAACATTGATAACGATTGGCAAAAACTCAAGCTCTTTCCTATGACACTCATTGGCTAAGCAAAAGTATGGTATAGATCGTTAAAACCAAATTCAATATGATGTTGGCCAACAATGGTAGAACTCTTTAACAAAAGATATCAAACCTACGCAAGAGTGTTGGCCCCTTGAGGAAACAAATCCAAGAGTGGAAACAAGCACAACATGAACCCTTGGACATGGCCTTAGAAAGATATTATGCACTGTTAAACAACTGTCCAAGCCATGAGTTCTCCGAGGAAAGGCTAATGTACCATATCATTGATGGGCTCCGTGATGAAACAAAAGAGACCCTAAGGATGTATGCCCAAGGTCAACTATATGAACTACGAACCCATCAATTCCAAGAGCTTATTAAGCGGGTAGCAAAACAAGAAGGAGAAATGGCTAGATGGGAGAATGTTGAAAAACATCAACAAGACCAAAATCTCAACTTAATAGAGGTCCATAATCACAAAAAGGAGAAATCAACCTGTCTCAAGGAGGAAGAACCATTTTTGCTAGTACAACAATCATTAGGGAAAATCGAGGCAAAGATCAATAAGATGCTGGAACGGATGCATAAAAAGTGTGGAGAATATATCAATATTATTGGAGATAGAGTTTTGACAACCTAAGAAGTAGGACAAAATATCATTAGACAATCGGAAAGAAGGGATGAAGAAAATAAGATCTCAACTGCCAATCATACGTATGAATGCAACATTTGCCTATACGATCGCCCCAAGGGCCAATGTCCAATCTTGTTACATTTATATGAGCATTGGGGAAGCACATTACACCCAGAGTTCGTATAGAGATACTGTGTTCGATCATAGTGGCAACAATCCCAGTCGTAGGGGAAGCCATCCCTAAACTAGAGACACCCTTTGTATCATCTGAATCTAAATGCTTATCTAGTTCAACATCTTGTTTCCCAAACTGGATCAACATCCTCTATCTCATCGCATTATTATTCTCCTCAATACTATCAGCCCATGTCCTCAACACAACCACCCCCTTGTGTACCTTACACTTCTCCTAGGTTTCAACATTCTCATCCTTTCCCTCCTTCTACATTGCCACCAACTGTTCCTGAAGTGTCTGCACCACAACAACAACCCACGAACGTTACTTGTGCTACTATTGCCAACAGCAGTGAGAGACCTCCTCAACATCAAAGGTGTCCCTTCTTTAGACATGACCATAGGAAGGGAAAACATAGTTCCAAGGCCACTGCATTCTCCAACTCAGCATAAGTCCAACACTATGGTGCATCCTTCTCTTCGAACCCAACGCCTCGTGTTACTTCATCAGGGCCACCAATTAACACTCCAACAACCATACAGCCTAATGAATACTGCCATAGAGGGTGACATCTCGATCCTTGCATACCATCTTACGGTCTCAAGTATCATAGTGGCTCAACTATTTACCTAGGAACCACATCTTATAAATTGCCCCACTATGCTTACTATAATCAAGTGTGTGAACCCCAATGGGGTAAGTATGACCAAGTTTCGATATTTCCAACATGCAAGGATCCTCATATTTCATTTATTAATCCTCTCCATGCTCAACCATTTAGTTATGGGGGATATCCCCCATTCTCATAATAAGAAGGATTAATAAATATTTTTCATTTTCTTGAATTTTACAGTTTTTTGTTTTCTAGTTTTTCAATTTCTTTTTTGTTACCTTTTTGTCTTTTTTGTCTTTTTATCTTTTTATAAGTAATCTCATCTATGAATAAAACACTCATGTGGCTCATTGGTTGAGGTGTGTTCTATGTTATCAAGTCTTGAGTGATCAATTATTTGGACAGTGAGCCCATTACACCCACTCATCCATTCTACAAATAAGAGGTT
>MNCI01009211.1:80297-95231 GCA_015680685.1 Gnetum montanum | reverse complement strand
ACTCCTAGAGGCAATGGAAAATATCTTTAATTAGACTAAGGAGGAGAGAGAGAGAGAATCTAACTGTGAGGAAATGGGAGGAGAGAATCTAAGCTAGCCTAAGTGCGATGAGTATCTGTTCCTTAATCATCTGTACACATCTTGGACCTCATGTACCACTACCACTGGGATTACCAAGTGCATGTTCTAGGTAAACTCTTGGGTTATCAAGTAGTCATACTTAAATGCTCGTGGTTAAGTTGTACTCATTCCATGATTACTAATAGGGGTAGGAGATGAGGGTAGAGAAATATTAATTACAAAAGCAATAAATAACAATTAAAACTAAATGAATGCCACAATGATGAAGTAATCTCGATCTTTATTGCTAGTCATGTGCATGTCCAAGTACATCACACTTGAATAAAGGTTCCATACAATTACAATCATCATACTATGGGCATGCACTGGGGAAAGGGTTGAGAGGAAAAACTGACAAAAAGTTCCTACTCTAACACTAACTTCCTATGACTTTCCCGTGCACCTAATTGTGTATTTATAGGCTCACACAGGAACCACAATATCGCGTATTCGATATCGCTAGCTAGGTTGTGATATCGTGTACCCGATATTGAGGGTCTGATATCAGGGGTCCAATATTAGGACTCATCAGATATCAGGGTTCTAATATCAGCACCTAGTTAACAAGGGTCCGATATTAGCACCTAACAAACCATGATTCATCAGTTACCAAGCACTATATGTATGCTCGAAGTGGTCATGCTTGTGTTCATTAACAACTAGAAATTAACTGCTTAATTTAAATGCATACAAGTAAAGTGCATTAAAGGAAACATTAATATATTCTTAGTGCTACAAGAATTATCAAAAGAGTTTATTTTTATTCCCGTCACACTGCTATGCTAAGGTACATCAGTGTTCAAACAAAGATTCGTACACACTTAGACTCTTGTTGCAAGCACTCAAAAAATATTCTAACTCTGGAGGAAACAAACTGCAAGAGCTTCACTACTTTAATTGAAAAACTAATACCAAATCAGGAGCCCAGGCACTATATTTATAGACTAGTGTATACCTCTCGACATTGAATACGTAACATTACATCTGGGCTCCAACATCGGATCAGATGAAACAATGTGATTCATCACCAAGTAATTCAGTTAGTTGTGATGAGGAGGAGTTAAATGGAGAAGGTAATGCTTAGATTCCTTTTTAAAACATTTTTAGTTTAGCTATTAAGTTGTTTGTTATTAGTTATTTTTCTTCTAATCTATAATCTTTAGTTGGGATTTTTACACCATATAATTTTTTGTGAGGATTTGTATTTGTATTTTACCTCTTTTTAGGGTAGGCCTAACTTAGTTACAAATTTTATTATTATTAAATAGCTTTTTCTATTATTAGAGCCTAATACCTTTTGATGCATTTACCATATTATGTAATTTTCATGATAAGTAATTTTTATATAGTATTTCGATATATTTTCTAATATCTTACTAATGTTATTTTTGGCTTAGGAAAATAAGGATTCATACTACTTTATTAGTGGAGTTGTTAGGTTTTGTGTGTATTGAGCTATTGTCACTATTTTACAATGTTTTTATCTTTTTGCATAACATTTTTCTACCCCTATGCACCTATTTTATGGATGCCTACTACTTCGCTTATAATATTTTCTTAGCATCTCACGTTTTTCATATGCAGTGCTTTATGATTTTCTATATATTTTTTCTATTTCTTATGTAATATCTTTCTAACCTAAGCCTAGTTAGCAAGGTGTTACAAATTAGAATAGTGAAAATGAGATCACACTATCTTTGAGTCGAAATTGGAAGATGGAATAATGAGCATCATAAAAACAGAATATGTTGATTGTGTTTATTATAATAAGTAGAACATGATTAGCATGTATTATTATAATGTTAGAGAATAAATTTCTTTAGGATAAAATGACAAATCTCTAGTTAGTCTTTGTATGAGCTATTTAAGCTACAAGTTACATGAACATTGAAGACATCTAATTGTTGTGGCCAACCTCACCCATGCTATCACATGGGGCCATGATCAAAAAAAATTTCCTATAAAATCATATACCATTTCACCAAGCAATGTTAATGTGCGAGAAGGTGAACCAACATGCAAGGAGGTGGACTAATGTGCAAGGAGGTGAAATGTTGCTAGCAAGTGGCTATAAAGTAGAGAATGATGATGACAGGGGGCAGGGGGTGTGGCGGGGGAGAGTAAGGGCCTCCTTAATAAATCAAGCTTTCTTCCCGAACAGTTGTGTCTCTCTACATTGAGGGGCACACAGATGAGCAAGGGGGTCTCTAAGGGCTAAAAAACTAGTGGACGATAGTTTTTTTCTCTCTTCTCTTATTTTTCTTTGGGCAACAGCAACGCAGCTAACATGCGTGGATGGCAGGCATGGCAGGCGGGTTCTACAATCTCGTTTTTTTATTCTTGGCAACGAACTAGTGATAGTCAACAACAAA
This sequence comes from Gnetum montanum, assembly GCA_015680685.1. Classification (NCBI taxonomy): domain Eukaryota; kingdom Viridiplantae; phylum Streptophyta; class Gnetopsida; order Gnetales; family Gnetaceae; genus Gnetum; species Gnetum montanum. The sequence goes on along the minus strand of MNCI01009211.1, from coordinate 92,739 downwards.
AAAGTTGCATGGATGACAATCAACAATCTCAGCAGAAAACCAAGAGGTAATGATTTTTTTCCCTTTTTGCGGCAGACTTGTGACAAAGGCAGATGTAGGACTAGAGACAGCAATGCATCTACTGGCATGTGATAGGGGGATCTAGCAACTCGTTCTCTCTCTCTCTCTCTCTCTCTCTCTCTCTCTCTGTGCTACAGTGTTGTAGCAGTTGATAGCAGTAGTTGCAGGTGCAGGTTCTATAATTCCGTTCTATTTTTAGCAGGTGGTGCATCCACGACAGGGTTCTCCAAACAAGGACAAATTTTCTTGTCTCATGCTGGCGACAAGGCACATCTTGTTTATGTGTCAGAGGTGCATCAATGGGCCCCTTCATCTAGCCTCTTCTCTCTCTCCCTCCCTCCTTTGGTAGTTACAAGCAATGTTGGCTGCAACAGTGTTTGCAATGAACTGGTAGTGAACGACGATAACAACCATGAAGCAGGGAAGTTTTATTTTGGTTACCTTTTGTGTTCTTAAATTCGAGACACTCATTCAAATTAAAATTCTCATTTTTTTACTGTTTTCAAAAGGCCACGTAGCCCTCTCTAGCTGAGACTATTCCTGGGTTTCCATACCCATACGAGAGGTGCCATAGGCAATAGTCTCCTAAAATGAGTTTTTCTTCCTAAGTGTTGGTGTGACCAAAATTTATGCATCAACACTAATATACTCCAAATTTATTGCTATTGATGTATTTTATATAAGTTTATTTCTTTGGCGGATCCTTTGGATACACAAAAACATAATAAAATATTAGTTTTAGTTTTAGTTTAAAAAATTAGTAGAAATAAGATAGAATACATGAAGTTTATTTCAATGATGAAATAGAAGTAATATTTCAAGGCCAAAAGTCCATTGCAAATAGCTTTGCTACCTAGGATCAATTCTCCAATTATATCATAATTTTGATAAAGATATAAGAAATAAGATTGAGGTCAAATAGTCAATATGGAGATAGGTTAGTACTTGTTGTAAGTGATAAAAGAATCTAAATGAAACTAAAGAGATTTTTATAGGAAGTAATTAGGCTTGCTATTTTATATGATGATGAATGTTGAGCTATATAAAATAGACATGAATAATAAAGTTGTGTGGCATAAATGATGACTGCTTAGATGGGTATTAAATGTTATAAGAATAGATAAATTACACAATTTAGACATTAAATTGGAAGACTTTGAATAACTTCTTTTTAAGATAAGTGACCAAAATGTAGTCTTAGATGGTTTGGTTAGGTCTAAAGAAGATTAAAACATGAACTTATATATATATATATAAAGATTGATATAACTTAAATTATGTTCTAGCCTAAGTGCCCTTTAGTTCAATTGCTAATTCTACCTCATATATTTTACACCATACAATTTAGCATGCTACTTGTACATAGGCTAATTCCATATATTTTCTCTCAAAAATAAATTACAGTTAGTTAATTATCAAATTCCAACCTTGTAACTAAAGAGCACCTATGTGCACTTTTTCCAAATTTTTTCATTTTCTTATGGAATTGGACATTCTTCCATTTTTACATACACTTATAATTTGCATATCTCAAAGCAAGACAAATTCTCCAAAGTAGTTTATGAGGATTGCAATGGGTGAAAAAATGATATATTTCTTGTGAAGATGTGCCACAAAATCTTAAGCATATTCACTAGTTAGTCATGCAAAATATTTTAATACAATTATGGTATAATGTAGAAGGCAAGAAATAATTTCATTCACATCACATTAGATCTAATAAACTAGGTACAAATACCGACTATCTCTTAGGTGCTATTCCAATCAAGTACGAGAATGCCATCAACAAGCTTCACTTAAGTTTGGATCACTTAAGTTTGCATAATCTTGGAATTAAATATGGAAAATGGATCTAGATGAGAGTGTACCTCCAAGTTGTCTAGGTTATGTAAGTCAAAAGCCCTTGAAGATGAGTTGCATGTGTTTCTTTTCCATATTGTAACTACCAACTTGAAACAACATTAAATGTTGCACCAAAAAACCTTCTATGATTTATTTTTGTTGCCTCTTGTTATACTTAATCAATTTATAGAATTTGTTTTTTATTTTTGAAGAAAATGTAATACTTGTCTATCTATGGGTATGGCTATGGGTAATTGCGTATTCGCACGTAATAAGACTTACAGTTTCATTTTCCATGTTTCAACTGGTAAAATACAGCCACGTGGTTCAAAAATTGCGGTCGTCACATCTGCCATTTGTATAATTTCGACTGCCACTTTGGCTACTTTCTTGTTTGAACTTTGGCTTTGATGACCCTACTTCCGCTTCTTAGTGTGCTTTGAGGAGTTTCAATCCCCTAGCCGTTACGTCTGCTTTTCAATATGCTCCCTGCTGTCCAGCGTTTCAGCGCTACGCCGGCCAGGTTTCGATTCGCAAGGATTCAAGATCAGAAACTGAACATGACTGAGCATATGCGCCTTAAGTGTTCATCGCTATTTCTGCACTTCATTTTTTTTTTTGACCCGTGAAGAAAAACTTTCCATTTCGTCCATTTTCTCCAGAGAGTACGCCGAAAGAGGAAACCTCTTCGAACCCTAATCCATTGTTGTTGGGGTCATGGGAATCCCTTTTGGATGGATCCTGCACGGCTTGATTGAGATACGCCATCCATTGGGGGGACCTTAATTTGTCCTTTCCGCGAACGCCTCCCTTGGTGCATTTCAGGTCTTGCCGGAAATCAGTGGTCCAGCCCGTATCATACTACCTAAGCAAGGATGAAAATCGTTACCCTAAGATTCCAGTCTTGCCAGGGCAGTGTCAAGTATGATCCTTATTCCGGATGGAGGGCTGTGCGGTGGAGTGTCCGTTCAGGAAAACGGCCATCTGATTTTTGTTCCTTGCTCTCTACGGCTACTGTGATGGCCTACGTTTGGATGCAGCATCCTCGTCGGCAGTTGCCACATATTATTTACGACATATCACATCATTGTTCATGTCTGAACGCGAAGCCGGATGATAATGGAACATTCAGAAGGATTTTTTTTAACAAAAATATAGATGTGCATCTTTATGTTTGTTAGACGGTCAACACAGACGCAAAAACGAGGGGAAGCCACCGAGCTTACGTCTGTTCCCGGAACAAACCAACCAAACCTAAAGAATTGCGTATCAACTCCCACGTCCTATGAGCCTAAGACACATTGCTCTGAAAGCGAACACACAGATGTAATGTCAGTCACTATCGTGGGTGAACGCTTAGAACACGGAACATGGATTTAAGGTTAGGGATCCCCGACTTTCGGCATAGCATGTGCCCGACTGTGAACGACAGAGCTCCGTGCAAAAGCTTCCGCTTGGAAGAGAAACCAATGAAAACAGGCGGAATCCATCTACAATTAACGAGTTGTTTGTTCAGCCGTAATGATTGACATTTCGCTTTGCCTAACTCATGCCAATTCACACTCGCATAAAGTTGCTTTCGTTCCCTTGGTGGACCACGCGACGCGGGACAGCAAAGCAGCGTGTGTGTCATGTCCTGTCAACCTTTCACACCTGATATTTCGATGTTGGTATTGCCGAATTTGATACAATCCAATTTACAGGGTACTTTTAAAAATTAAGGAAATTTTATGTTTTCGGAAAAGAGATTTCATGTTGGCTTGTTTTCTTGCCGGCCTTTTGTTTATCAAGGATTTTATTCTGAGTTTTCCGGGGAAACTTTCCACCTCGAAAAGCACTTAAGCTTCACATAGCGACATAGCCAGTGCATGGCGCACAGCAGTTATCTGATGCTTGTCATACAACCAGATCTTTGACTTCCGATCGAAGGGCCGCCGTCGATGGAATGGCGCCAAGGAGTTTGAGCAGAGAGGAGAGAGACACAGAGAGAAAGAGAGCAAGGCCTGGCAAGGGCAACCCACCCGTGAAACGGGAATGGAGTGGATGAATCCGCTGCTCTGCAGGCGCAGGCCTAGACTAGGCCTGGCTCCATGGACTGAGAGTGAACAACGGTTGACTTGTGCGGAATCCCTAGAAAGTCGGCTGAGACCGCGAGATTCCGTATAAAGATAGGATTAAAAATTTGGTATCTGCATACCAGACCAAACTTGCTCCGGAAAAGGTCGCCCGCCGCGCCTGGAATTGCAGTTGCAGGAGAGGACAAGAGAGACACGGAGAGAAAGAGAGAGCGGGCAACAATGGTGGCAACGGCGACACTGCAGGGGCGATGGAACGGCTTCATCGCCGGCCTGAACGCAGCCGCATCCAAGAGCGCGCTGGGGCGCTACTTCAAGCTGGACAAGAGGCAGAGCAACTTCACGACGGAAGTGAGGGCAGGCACGGCCACATTCCTAACCATGGCCTATATTCTGGCCGTGAACGCCAGCATCCTGGTGGATTCCGGAGGCCCCTGCTCCGTCCACGACTGCGTGCCGCTGTGCAGCGCCAGCGGTGTGCCGGTGGCCTCGTGCAGTGGCCCCAACATGACGGTGATTCAGCCGGGCCAAGAGTGCAAATTTGCGCCTGTGAATCCGGGCTACGCGGCATGCCTGGAGAGGACCAAGAGAGACCTCATCGTGGCCACCGTCGCGTCCTCGCTGGTGGGATGCTTCATCATGGGCGTCTTCGCGAATCTGCCGCTGGCGCTGGCCCCAGGGATGGGCAGCAATGCCTATTTCACCTACACCGTCGTCGGCTTCCACGGCTCCGGAAACGTCAGCTACAGAAGCGCCCTGGCAGCCGTCCTGGTGGAGGGAATCATATTCCTGCTGATCGCGGCTCTGGGCTTTCGGTCGAAGCTCGCAAAGCTGGTGCCGCGGCCGGTGCGAATCTCCACATCCGCGGGTATCGGACTGTTTCTGGCCTTCATCGGGCTTCAGAGCAGCCAGGGCATAGGTCTGGTGGGCTTCAGCTCTTCCACTCTGGTCACGCTGGGCGCCTGCCCTGCCAAGTACAGGGTATCGGTGGCGCCGGTCACGACCCTGGCAAACGGTAGCATCGCGCTTCTGGAAGGTGCCACGGCTTCGAACTCGATCATGTGCCTGTCTCACCGCATGGACAGTCCCACGCTGTGGCTGGGCATAGTGGGCTTCGTCATCATCGCCTACTGCATGGTCAAGAACATCAAGGGCGCCGTCATCTACGGCATCGTCTTCGTGACCGCCGTCTCCTGGTTCCGCCACACCAGCGTCTCGTACTTCGACGACTCCCCCACGGGCAACTCCAACTACGACTACTTCAAGAAAGTCGTGGACCTGCACTGGATCCAGGGCACGGCCGGTGCGCTGAGCTTCTCGCAGTTCTCGCACGGCTCCCTGTGGGTGGCCCTCGTGACGTTTCTGTACGTGGACATCCTGGACACGACGGGGACGCTCTACTCCATGGCGAACTTCGCGGGATTCGTGGACGAAAAGGGCGAGTTCGAGGGCCAATACTTCGCGTTCATGAGCGACGCCTTCTCCATCGTCGTCGGCGCGCTGCTGGGCACATCCCCAGTGACGACCTTCATCGAGTCGAGCACGGGTATCAGGGAGGGCGGCAGGACCGGCCTCACGGCTCTGACGGTGGCGGCCTACTTCCTGCTGGCCTTGTTCTTCACGCCGCTGCTGGCGTCAATCCCTCCCTGGGCAGTGGGCCCGCCACTCATCCTGGTGGGCGTCCTCATGATGAAGGCGGTGGTCGAGGTGGACTGGAACGACATGAGAGAAGCCATCCCGGCCTTCATCACGCTTCTGCTCACACCCACCACGTACTCCATCGCCTACGGAATCATCGGCGGTATCGGTACCTACATTGTGCTGCATCTCTACGACTGGTTGCTGTTACCCCTTTTCAATTCGCGCCGCCCGACTCCTCGTCCCGCCGACGTTGCCGACCTCGAAATGAGCAACGGCGGCGGCGGCGATGGCGGCCACGCTGGTTCCGTTTCGGCTACGGCTTCCGCCTCCGCCGGCGGCGCCGTCTGCACTCGCAATAGCTAATTATTTATTTCCATATTCCCCGTTTCGTCTCTGGGCTTTGCTCTACAGCGCGTTGCACGTTCTCCGTGCTTACCTCATGTCAGGTATTTTGTGCATCTTGTAACATCATCATGGTCATTTAGTCGTGGAGCAATATGTGAAGCCATTGAAGCGTCCGTTGGCTTCTTTCATCTTGTAGGGCTGGAACGTGAACGTAACGTAACGTAACGTAACGACTTTTTCGTTGACATACTCCAATTTGGGAGCGAGCGGTGCACCCGTGGACAGCCAGCGAGAAAACCAGCGGAATGCTATGCCGACGTGGACAACGTCCATACGCTGAACAGTGTTACTGATAGAAAAGAAAGTGGGGGTGGGGATAGCCGCGCGCAGGCATGTCGGAAATAGTTTGTGATAAAGTTGGCACCGTGCTGCGGCGCTTTAGTCAGACGTCCTCAGCTGAACGTGCCAAAATTAGGTGAAGCCGTGGGTGTACTGGGCCCATGTTGCATTTACCTGTACCCTGCTCCTTTCGTCCTTGCTTTTATTATTTTTCTTGTTTTTCTCAAAGGATATAGCATGAAGGGAGGAGCACGCTCCGATCTCTTTGGCCTCATTATTTGCGAGATCATTGTAGCCCGTTTAGGATTGCCCTGGTTGCTGCGCGTGTTCATGACTTTGCTACTCTGCCATCACATCGCTAGTTGCAAGTTGCTTCTTACAATAGATATTTAAATAACTATAATGAGCTCGCCATTGCCTCGGCATCTACCCACCGAATAAGTAATAATGAAAGCAAAAGTTCGCAAAACACTGGGGACGGTGGGCAGATGTCAGACCCGTTTTACTAACTCCCATTAGTAAATGGCAAGGAGGGTCTGAATCTGTATTGAATATTTGGCTATCAAAGTATCTGCTCACCAAACAATTTAGAAACTTGCTTTCTCCGAGAAGGATATATCCAACATATTACATGTATGCTTATATTTTTTTTCGCCTGTATTTTATGTGAAAAATTGCGAAAACAAGTGAATGGGCCCTCAAATTCACACTTCGATGGCAAACAGCGGCTTATTAATGTGTTTATAAGAGTATTTTATTTCCATTTTCTTATGTTAAAACTTGTTAATCTTTTAAATTTTTTCTAAAGTTTTTAAAAAGGAGAATTTCTTTTTATCTCCCATTGTTTTTTCCAAGAATAAATAACATATGTTCTACTTATAAAAATTTGATTTTAATCTTTTAAATTTTTTCTAAAGTTTTTAAAAGGGAGAATTTCTTTTCATCTTCCATTGTTTTTTCCAAGAATAAATAACATATGTTCTACTTATAAAAATTTGATTTTTTTGAAACTAAAACTAAAATATATATGCTATGAGTTTTGAAAACATCATAAAGAAAATGTGGTATTCATCTTTTATGATGTCTAACACATCAAGACATTTATATTCATCTTTGTGGAAGTGAAGACTTTTTTCATATGTTTTTTATGAGTGCCTAGTTGCATAACATGCTTGGAATTTGACATCTAGAATTTACTATAATTTTTAACCAATAATTAATAATATCATATTTGGTGATCAAGCTATTTTATTTACTACCTTTCTCTATATTTGGAAATGTCTTCGATCATTCATTCTCTACTCTATTTGGAAGTTTCATTATTTTCTAGCAATAAGAACATAACTATGATCTTCCAACAAGAGCTAAATATTAGATTCTTAAAAATATTGCTTTTCATTACAACTTTAAACAAGAAAACTTCAAACAATTAATTTATCTCTTGCATTTATTAATTCCTTTTGTATTTAGAGACTTAGTTGGAAAAGCTTTTAGCTTCTATTGCAGTTTGTTTTTTAATTTTAACTATTGCATTCATTTTTCCTTAGAGATTTTTCTTTTTTTTTTCTTTATAAGAAATTCCTTAGTAAGAAATGAAACTTGTAAGGGTGCTTCTAAACAAGTACAAAACTTAACTCTTTTCCTACTTTAGAGGGGAGATTTGTTAAGATTGGTTGTCAAGATGAAAATTCAAAATTCCTTTTAAATTTTTGAAACCTTTGATGCCTCTTTAAATTTTCAAAATTCCTTTTAAAATATTTTTGCATACAACTCAATGTTCCCTATTAGAATTAAAGTTTTGTTTGGTGTTGACCGAATCAATGATTTAGAATGACAAAATGTGCCTTATTTGTCAAAATCATCACATCAAAGGTTGACTAACTCAAATAGAAGGCCAGTTTAGAAGACCATAAAAGCAACACTTATAAGATCAACCAGCTGAAGATAAGGTCTACTAAATAGTTCCAAAGAGCAACCAACCTTTAGTAAGGTTGATCTACTTGGGAGTTGGCTTAACAGACTAGAAAATGCATACTTGTTAAGTCAACCTAATTGAGATGAGCAAATGATGTCAAAATCCCAAATTTTGACAATTGAGTTGGAGAAAGATGACCAAGCCATGAGTTTAAGTTTTTGGATAATGTAGTATAAGGTCGACCAACCTAAGCATTAATTGATCAAATAAGGACATCGATCAACCAACCTTAGCTAAGGTTGACCTATTCGGGAAAATGACAACAAATAAAAAGACAAAAAGGCCAAAAATCCCCTCGAATGTTGTCACATAAGTAAAGTGTGAAGGAGAGAAGATTGTTATTTGTCTCCAAGGGTAGAACGTTTCTTCATCGACATCATAACTCTCATGGCTATTGGTGCACAAGCGAAAATGGATTGTTGGGAGAAAGCCACTATTTCAAGAATAGCAAGCAAGATTGAAGTAGACTTGTAGGAAAACTTTGAATGTGCAAGGAACAGAGCTAAACTAAAATATTTTCATTGTATCTTTACATACTTATTCCAAAATCTCTATATAATTTGTATGTTCCATGTTTGTATTGATGTGATCTAATCTATTGTGAGATCACTAAGTATTATTTTAAAATTTCTTTTATTTGTAAGATTTAGTTTGAATATTTTAGCCTAAAAATCCTAATTTTATGAAAGGACAACTAAAAACCCTTGAACCAATGTTGTTCTTTAAGGAGTTAAAGATTTAAAGGAAACCCAAGGGTAGAAGAATTTAGATAGCCCTACAAAGTGGAAGTAGGCCCAAGGTGAACCATTATAAATCTCAACATGTACTATTCATTTTTTTTATTTCTTGCATTTTATTTTATTTTATCATATATTAGATGCATTATACTTCGATTTTATCTAAATGTTTTGCAAGAACATATTTATTGTTAGATCTAAGTTAGATTATGTAAATTTTTATTAAGACATCCTATTCACCCCTCATCTAGGATGTGACATTCAATTCACAATTGGTATTAGAGCTTAATCTCTTAAATACCATACTAACCTTCATCAAGAGTTTGTTTTGGCTAAGAGACCAACTACTAATCATAGATTTATAACGCTAAATAATATTTTATCCATAACACACCAGAAAGAGCTTATTGGTAACGCTAAATAATATGTTGTCCATAACACTCTAGGGAGAGTTTATCAAATAATATTTCATCCATAACATTCCAAGGAGAGCCTTTCTATAATGGTAAATAATATTTCATCCATAACACCAACATATTTTTCTCCAAGCAATCCATGGCTTCTATGTTTATATCTTCTCCAAGGAATGAAATTCGGAAGAAAAAAATAATTCATGAAAATTCAAAATATTTTACAACACAAGATTTAGTAACAAACTTAGAATTATTTATTCTTCTCATTATGCAATCATAGCTATCTAACCAAAATTATTAGAGAATACATAGAATTTAGTAAAATGGCAACTTGGATAATTTTTAATACGATACTTTGACTCCGTTTTTGCAAGATTCTCTCACCCAAATTATAGGGGTATATATTAAATATATAACTAAAGCTAGTATTTGTTCAATCATGTTTATGTTAGATGCACAATTTGCTCACAAGTATCCATTCTTTAATGAATCAAATTATATCTATTGGAAGACAAGAATGAGGTGCTTCTTGAAATCCTTCGATTTTGACATTTGGTTCTTAGTTGAGCATGGATATTCATACCTCACAAAAGTTCATGCAACATTAAGTGGAAATTTATATACAAGACCCAAGGATATCAAAAAATTGTTAGATGAAGAAAAGAGGGCACATGTAGCTAATGCAAAAGCCATGAATGCTTTGTATTGTGCTCTATGTTTGAAAGAATTTAACTAAATTGTTTGTTGAAAAACCAACAAAGAAATTTAGAATCTTCTTGAATCAACTCATGAGAAAACCATGTTGTAGTCCAAGGCATAAGTTCTCAATTATACTTTTGTGCATCTAAAGTTAGTGAAATTGCAAATACTCTCAAAGGGCTTTGTGAAGATTGTTTTGATTTCAAAATTTATCAACAAGTCTTGGGAAGCCTACCCAAGAAAATCCATCCCAAAGTACTAGTTATCCTTGAAGTAAGAGACATCAATCTCATGAAAGTTGATGAGCTCCAAAGTAACTTGGAGACATATGAAATGTCTTTTCAAGAAGATAATGATGTTGGATCATCAAATAAGAGCATTGCCTTCAAATCTTCAAAGGATGTTGATGATGATGATTCAAATGAGCTTAATGAAGAAGAATTAATCCTCTTAACAGGGAAAGTTAGCAAAATTTTGAAGAGAAAGTACAAGGGAAAGAGAGCCATGATGAATGAAAAAAGAAGTTAAAAAATGATATTTGGTGCTATCATTGTCATGGCTATGGTTACATTGTGTCAGAATGCCCTAGTAAGAAGAAGGAAAAGAAGGACAAGTTCAAAGGTAAGAAGGCTCTATGTTCTTGGGATGAATTAGAGAAGTCCTTATTGGACAAGGATATCAATGAAGAATGTAACCTTGTTATTACGATGGCATTAGAAGAAGATAACTAGCTTAATGTAGGAGAGAAAAGCATGGATGAGGAAGAAAGGTATATTCTACTTCTCAATTCTTTCATCAAACTCTAAACTCTTTACATGAAAATGAAGAGGAGCTTCATGAATAAGAATTGAGACTTAAAACTCAAGAAGTTGAACATCAAGAAAAGAAAACCCCTCAAGCTAACTTGCAAACTAGTTGTAACTTTTTTCAAAAGTGTCTCAAAGGAAAAGATACATGACTACAAGTGAAGGAAGAAGAAAATAAGAACCTCCTCAAGAAGCTCAATGACTCTCAAGCCATTATTGGATATTAAGCCCAAAAACTGCAAACCTCAAAAGTGATCTTGAAAAATCTACATAATGAACAACCACCTTGAATGGGATGATGAGAAAAACTAAACAAGTTGAAGGCAAATTAGGCCTTAGATGCAAGTCTACTCAGTTTACAAGAAGAAGGTAACGTAAGTGGAATTATTTTTTATTGGATTTTTAGGGTAGAAGATAATAATTTTTTATTTTTATTATACAACAGGAGTTTATTTTAATAAAAAATTGAAATTTTTTGAATTGATGGGTAGTTATAATGTTATTTTAGTCCCAATTCATATATATATTTAATTTTTAAGTTTGTGTCATTAGGCCTATATTGTATTATTTTTCATAAACTTTATTTGANCACACACACACACACACACACACACACACACACACACACACACACACACACATTCAAGGCATCTCTTGGAATTTATATCATGGAATCAAAAAGATAATTTCAGCATGAACTTAACTATTTTATCATCAATTTATCAACATCATTCATCATTATGTACTTAATCTTGGAAGTTGAATAGTTAGAATTAGAGACATTCACTCTTTTGATCATATCTTAATCATTTAGTAGTATTTTTTAGTGATTCTAGATTTATTAAAAATCTAGAATAGGTGGTGACATGTAGCTATAATTTTAGTTCAATATCTATTGTGGCTTAAGAGAAAGTACTATAATTTGGCAGATTTTCTAAATCTTGAATTTTTACCAAAATGAATGATAGTCAATGATTAGATCATTTCTCCATCATAACATAACAATTTATTTTAGCATTAGAAACTTAACAAATTTTAAGTTATCATCTCTCAAATTTGCACCACTAGAATTACCATGATTTTTAATAGATTGGAAATAACATAACATAATGTTAGCATTTAGATATATTTTGTAGTATTTCTTTTTTTCAATTTGCAGCGAACTTTCTAATCGTTCCAAAAATATAAATTTTATTAGCTTATTCTTTGTGAATTAAATTTAACCAAGAAATTCTTTTGCTGCCTAAAATTACTTCACTTGGTATCAGAGCACTAGGTTCACTTACAAAAATGAGCACAAAAGACATAGCTAGATGCTCCATTATCTTTGATGGTTCCCAAGATTTCAACCTATGGACAAGAATGATGAAAGGCCTCATTGAACATAATGAATATTCAAAAATAGTTAAAACAAGTTTTGAATTCATCCATGGTTTTTAAAATTTCACTAGATTACTGATGAGTGGCGAGGTACCCCTACACTCAACCATACGAATATGAGCGTTGCGAT
>MNCI01009211.1:47551-77858 GCA_015680685.1 Gnetum montanum | reverse complement strand
GATGGATAACAAACACACACACACACACAAGAAATGAAAAATTATAACGATGTTGTAAAACAAAAACAAGAAAAGTTAAAGAAATTTGTAAAACAAAAACGTGTAAAACAAAAATGTGTAAAACAAAAATGTGTAAAATAAAAATTTAAAAAGAACTGAGGGCCCAAAATGATTAGCATAGGTGGCATCTTCCCCATGACTGAATTGCAAGGAAGAGATCCGAAATAATGAGCGTTTGTTTGAATTTCTTAAAAGTGTCCAACTTCTCCCGATTAATGTTCTTAGATTAAGGGGTGGAAGTCGGCGACGCTCATATGCCAATGTGTCTATGCCTTCATTGTTGGTGTGAGTTGTTCCCCTAGTTCGTTCCATGCATGTTGGTGGGTTGCTCTTTCTATTAGCTATCGACCACGGGGTGTCCACTTGTTGTGTGGTTGCTACATATAGGCACCTTTGTCTCAGAGTTTCTAGGACACACCTGTTGCATGGAGGAGATGCTGAGCATTCCTCCATGTCATCATCCAATGAGTCACTGTATGTGATGCATGGAACTTTCTTCTTCTTGATCTTTCCATAAATTTTTACCTTAGATATTTCCAAGGAAAGATTGCGAATTCCTAGGCATGCATCTATTGTACTTAGCCATGCCCATCCTATTATAATTGAGAAGTCCCCTTCGTTGTTGTTGACTTCAATCACCAGGAAATCAGTTGGGTATGACCAACCACACACACAATGGTGATGATGTCCTCCACCAATCCTAAGGGAATGATGATGGACTGGTCAGCTAGCTCTAATTGAATGTTGCTCTTCTTGAGTTGGGGCAGGTTCCAGGCTTGATACATCTCTCGTGATATTAAGTTGACTCTAGAACCTGAGTTAAAAAGAACCTTATGAGGTTCGTTCTCGGTGACTTGGAGGTACATTAAGGGACTTCCAGGGTCAGATAGTTTCCTGGGAAGGTGGCCTACCTTGATCCAGTCAGTTACGGTATGTGTTAACATAACCGTATGTGTTGAGCTCTGGTATTGGTTTGAAGGGAGCTCCAAAGCCTTGTGTGTTGGAGGAGCGTACACAGACTCAACCGCTTGTGGTTGTGAGAGCTTGGCTGGGCTTTTGGTTTTGAAGAAAAGTCTTCTCTTCTTGCAGTTGTCAGAATTAGTAGCAGGTTGAAGGTTCACAGCTCTCGTAGCATTACGTTGCTGCGGTTGAGTGGGGAGTTCCCCTTGCATTGTTGGAGCGGGTGGTATGGGAACTACTGGCGGAAGAGTGGCAGATGGATTTGGAGGATGGTATATGTGTGGAGTGTCTCCTGGAGGAGAAGGAGTCCTTCTAAAGTACTCCCGAAATTAGTAGTGACGTTGGGGAGTTGTGTGACCCATGGAGTCACTTGGAGAAATCAGCTGCTGCACGTAGTATCCATACGGGTCTGGTTGCTGGTAAGGGTATTGTTGTTTCGGTGGTGGCATCCCCCATGACTGTGGGTATTACCATTGTTGATGTTGTCTGATAGGTTGTGGCAGCGTTCCACTTGGATAGTACATTAACGGTTGGTGGACCTTCCGTGGGTTACCTTGGGAATAAGGTAACCTTCGGGGTGTCTGCCGTCTGTTAAGTCTTGGGTTGAGTGCATACACCCTAGACTCTTATAGATGTGAGATGATCGGACAACATCCCTTAGGATGGTCATATCGGCAGATCTCACATCCACTGTCATTGTCTGTATCTAAATCCACAACCTCATCGGAGATAGTTATTTCCCCTTACCCTTTTCACGTGTAGGGCCTCAATCTCTTCGCTTTTTCTTATCCTTGTCACTACTTCGTTCCTCCTTAGACTCCTCTACGATTTTCAGGACAGTTTCAATTTTACTATCTAAGGAGCTCCATATTTCATCTACCTTAGTCGATACTTCCGTTGTTAATTTTTGAAGCGGCAAGGTTTTCCTATTCACCAAATCTTCTAGTGGTGACTCATCCTCTTCATCGTAAAATCTCACTCCCCTCTTCCGGAGGGAAGGATCGCAATTATATTCTTCTGCACTCTCTCTTTTTTGTAGCTCCTCTTCTTCTTTGGCTACTTGCTCTAACAATCGATGAATTTCATGGGATCTAAGTTCTGATAGTCTCCCTTGGGCATATGTCCTAAGAGTTCTCCTAGTTTCATACCTTAGCCCATCTACAAGGTGGCGAAGTTGATCCCGTTGTGCGTAACCATGGCCCGGGCAATGATGTAACAATGCATAGTAGTGGTTCATGGCAGCATCCAAAGGTTCATGAGTACCTTGCTTCCATTCTTGGATCTGCTTATGCAATTTAGACACTTTGGAGTACGTTTGATATTTATTGTTGCACAACTCTAACATCGTACTCCATCTCCTAATGGTTTCTGGTTCTAAGGACTGGTACCAACTCTTTGTTTCATTTATGAGTGTCCTAGGAAACAACTTCAATTTCTGCCACTTATTTTCTATATTCTACAAGGTGCATGCATCGTGGAATACCTATAAATGATTTTGCAGATCAGCGTTGTATCCCCCTTCAAATCGTGGGATATTGTTCATATTTAATCTCTTGACCTGACTGTCCTTTTGATGCCTTATTGGTATTCTCACAACCTCCATTATATCTAATATACTTCAGGTGGCAAGTAGGGGTTCATCATGATCATCTCTCTCATGACATCTATGATGTCTACGTTGTTCCCTACTTTCCCTTCTTTCATGCCTAGACTCTCTAGACTGCCATCGTCCTCGCTCTCGACTCTCTCGTCGAGGTCTCTCATTTCGTTTACCCTTATCCTCACCGTTATACTCTTTATGACTACGCCCTGATGTGGAAGGAGAGGGTGAATTATGTAATGAAGGGGAAGAAGAAGGAGAACCATCGCCATGATGATGTTTCTTGCCTCCTCTTCTGTGGCTTCAACCCCGATCTTGATGACGATCTAAGTGCCCATCCTTATCATGTGTTGTTGTTCCCTCAGTGAACAGCTAGTGTTCATGGGGATCAGAACCAGGGTTGTGTATCATGGAGTGTAGGTTTTGATACCCCACCTCCTCACTATCATTAGGAGGGGGAACATCTTTTGATAGAGAACCTGTTATAAGTGGTTCACCATCTCCAATTTCACTTAGGATGTGCGGGACCCCTTTGCCCTTCAACAATGTATGGTGGCTCTCCTGCCTTGAGTCCTTTAGACGTTGTGTTGATGTGGGATGCTAATCCCTTGTGTCAAAATCTTCCGCAACGTATTTAGCATAGAGTTGAGTCATGCTGATCTGTGCAAGAGCACAGAGGAGCATGTTGGGGACTGCACAATCTGGAGGTAACACTATGTTACCTTGCAAGTCTCTCTAGCACATCTGTTCATCCTGATGGAGGATAAAAGTAAAATCAGGTATATACTCATGGGGATGAGTATATACCACCCTATATTGTTGAGGAACTGGTTGATTTTGGTTATGTGTTTTAGAATGCCGACTGTTTCTTGTATGATCCCTAGGTGGTGTAATGCTCTTGTGAGAAGAAGAAGAAGACATTGTGTCTTATCGGTGTGCTATTTAGTTGTTATATAATTTTTCATTTAATTAACCCTAAGGGTTCATTTAAGCTCCCAATGATGTGAGTGATTTCTTATGTTCTACTTAGGGCACAAACACTTAGTCCCCGGCAACGGTGTCAATGATGAGTGGCGAGGTACCCCTACACTCAACCATACGAATACAAGCGTTACACGCGCAATCCAGTCAAACTCCGCAGGCTAAGTGCCTACACACCTCATGGAAGACTTAAGGTTAATTATTCATTATCTTCCCAGACTTACTTGTATTTCTCATGGTTGTATGGTTAGGTAAGTCCAAGGTATATGATTTTTATGTCTTTTCGGTTTTATCTCCTATGCTGATAAGGTGAAGGGTGAAGAGACTAATTACTAACTTTAACTAACTAACTAAGCCTTAGCTAACCTAGCATCAGTATCCATTCCCACATACGTTCACACCTTGAACTGATCCAACCTTGGTTACCAAATGCTAGTCGTTGCTGGGATCACCAAGCGTAACGCACGTGCTCGAAGCGGTCATACTAAGGCACTTAACAAGGAGAGAAGGGTTGAGAGAGATTTAATGACTAATAAAGCACGTAAATAATTAACAATAAATGAAAGTAAATAAAATCCTATTTAGCCTATCCCATGCACTGCAAGGTTTATCCAACAAGTTCTTCTTTATTGCCGTACACAAACTTGTATTTAGGTACAATATTTGCTCAAATAAAGATCCGTTCACTTTGGAACTCCTACTGCCGGCACATGGAAATTATTCTATCTTTGGAGAGGTCAAACTGCTAGATTTTTGCTACAGTCTAGGCCTAGAATGAGAAACAAGGGAGAGTTGCCTCTTATTTATAGATTTGATGGTGCACTGCGATATCGCGTATGTGATATCGTAGGGGAAGACGGGATATCGTGGGGGATGCGATATCGCGGCGGACACGATATTGCGTCCCATCAATTACAAATTAAAAAATATGAAATAAAGAAGAAGAATAACAATTTGGCTCTCATGATGCTATTGGCTAGTGTCTCATAAGTTATTTATGGCAAATACAATCTTCATACTATAGCTAAAAGACTATGGGATAATCTCCAATTAAAATACATAAAAAGTTTGGAAAATAAAAAATTGTAATAACTAATCTACAAACAAAATTTTAGTACCCTAGAAATTGGAAAAATGAAGTGGAAGAATTCTTTATTAGAATGTATGATAGCTTATGAAAATTAGATGAATATGGTTGTGGATATACTAAAAGGAAAAAGGTTCAAAAAATTTTTCAAGCTCTTTACATAGATCTAAGATTTGAAAACATGATGGAAAACATTACTCTTTTAAAAGACTTCAACATGCTTAGAATTAATGAATTAGTTGCTCAAGTCAAAACCCTGCAAATTATGAAGAAAAACAAATAATCTAGTGAATATGATCAAGCCTACATAACTAACCAAAGAGGAAGAGGTAGGGAAGGAAGGTTTAGAGGGAGAGGAAGATTTAATTATTAGAATAGAGATTAAGAAATAAACTTAGAAAAAATAATGGTCAAAATACAAGTAGAAGAAGAAGAGGTTCAACTAGATGAAGAGGTAGATAGAATAAATCTAGAAGAAAAAGATAGGGTCAAGACTCAATTCCATATTATAACTTCTACAAAAGAGAAAGTCGTATCATTGACTAATGTTGGACTAGAATTAGTTTTGAAACAATACATGGAAAAACTTCATAAACAAAACAATATACTTTTTCATTATCTTAAAGGGATATTCAAGAAGAAGGGCCATGGAATTATACACCCTTTAATTCAATTAAAGAAATAAATCAAGATTCTTGGATTGTAGATAGTGGTGCTCTAATCACATGGCAACCTACAAAAATTATCTTCTAAATTACAAAATAAAAAATAGTCTTGGCAACATCAAAATTGAAGATGAAAAATACTTAGTCATAGAAGGAATAGAAGATTGTGTAGTTAAATTAAACAATGGAAAAAAGATCATCATTTTCAATGTATATTATGTTCCTAATCTTTTCAATCCTTTAATCTTTATTTGATAAGTCTTTAATGAAATAAATAATGTTAGTTTTAAGAGAAATTTCTACATTATCAACAAATCCAATGGTTAATAAATCATAAAAATCAAAGCCTTAAATTATAGAATATATTGCCTTGAATGCGATTATCTTAATAAAAAAGAAGACATAATAAGCACCCATACTACTCAAGAAAAGCATGTTCTCACAATAGAAGCCAATCCAAACAATGATGAAGTCAATAAAAAGAATAATGAGGATATCAATATGTCTAGGCTTTGGCATGGAAGGCTTGGTGACACTCCTATCACAAAATTGAAAAATTGATCAAATAGGAAAAAGCTACAGGAATGAAAATTTCAAATATTCCTTAAGATAAATGGGAGATTGGCATACAAGAAAGGAAAACCAATTCTCCTCACAACTCTCACATGATAAAGAAGGAAAAACCATTTGGTCTTCTGAATATGAATCTTATTGGACTAGTGCATATTGTTTCAATAGTAGGGTTAAATTTTTTCATGGTCATAGTAAATGAATACTCAAAATAGACTTGGACTTACAATCTGAAGCAAAAGAATGAAGCCATCAAATACTTTGAAACTTTCCACAACCTAATTAAAATTTTCATGAATGTTAAGATTAAGGCCATCATATTAGACAAATGAGGTGAATTCATAAATAAATAATTTAAAAAATTTTGTAAAGAAAATGGTATCTTTCATTATACCACATGTGGATATAGCCCACAATAAAATGGAGTAGATGAAAGAAAGAATAGAATAATACAATACATGATAAGGTGCTTACTAAAACATTTCTCATTGCCTAACCAATATTGGAGTAAGATCATCATAGCGACTTGTTACATTTCTAATAGAATCATCACTAAAAGCAATGAAGACAAATATCCATATGAAGTTCTATACAACAAAATTTCTAACTTGAGTCATATAAGAATATTTGGATGTCATTGCCATGTAAAGACCCCAAAACAATTCATTAATAAACTTGAAGATAGAGAAAAGAAATGCATCTTTCTTGGTTATGATTTTCACACCAATGGATACAAGTGTTATGATCTAATGAATCAGGAATGACATGTTTCAAGAGATGTTATATTTGATGAGACAAATTTTGGTAAAAGTAATTTTTTAAAATAGTAAGAGAAATCAAATACATATTAAAGTTTAAAACCTTAGGTTCAAAGAGACAATCCTTACACTCAAATGCTAAACACAAATATTGAAAGAAGAACTAAAAGATCTTATAATATTACAAATATGAAATATTCAATAGTCTCAAGGAAACCAACCAATGTCAATGAATCCATTAAATTAAAAGTCTAGAAAGAAGCCATGGACAAAGAGTACAATTCCATCCTAAGAAATAACACATGGGAATTAGTGGACAAACCAAAAGATAAAAAAGTTATTGATTACAAGTGGTTGTATAAAACAAAGTACAATGAAAAAGGAGATGTCACAACACACAAAGCAAGAATTTTTGCAAGAGGATTCAAATAATAGAAACACATTGACTATGAAGAAATCTTTGCACCAATGGCCAGATTTGAAACCATTAAGCTCATTCTCTTCATGGTAGCACATAAAGACTTAAAGGTTCAACAAATGGATGTTAACTCAACTTTTCTAAATTGATACATCAAAAAAGAAGTATATACCTACCAACCCAAAGGTTATTTCATTAAAAGAAAAAAAGCAAAGTACGAAAACTTAACAAAGCTTTATATGGCCTAAAGTAAGCACCTAGAGAATTAATGACTATCTCATCGAGAAGAATTATCAAAATTGCATGTTTGAACTAACACAATATTTTAAGAAGAAAGGACATGAATTCATCATGATATCACGATATGTAGATAACATTATCTTTATTGCCACAAATGAAAGGTTAGTAGAAGATTTCAAGAATGACATAAGAACTGAATTCGAAATGAAGGACCTTAGAGAACTCAATTACTTCCTAGGAATTGAAGTGAACCAAGATAATGAGGGAATGAAGATTCATCAAATCAAAAATGTGAATTCCATTATTGAAAAATTTAATCTACAGAATGAAAAGCTAATTAGCAGTGTCTTGCTATATAATTTAAAGTTAACTAGCAAATATAAGGCTCCTTTCATAGATGCAACCATGTATAGTATCATGATTGGATTACTTCAGTGTCTTTGCCACACTAGATCAAATTTAGAATATGAAACATCATACTTATCTAGATTCATGCAAGAGCCAAGAAAATCTCACATGCCAGCACTTATGCATCTCCTCAAGTATGTAAAAAGAACTTGCAACGTTGGGATCCAATTTAATAGAGGAAATAATAATCTTCATGCATATTCAGATGCTAATTGGGTAGGAGAGGATGATGATAGAAAACCCACATCATGAGCTTTCATTATGTATGGAAAAAATCCAATATACTAGAAATTAAAGAAATAATCATCCATTAGCTTATCCACTTGTGAAGCAGAATTTATTACCATGGTTAAATGCCTCCAACACATACTCTGGATAAATAAACTTCTCTTATAGTTAGGATTAAAAATTGATCTCCTTACAAATTTGTACTATGATAATACAACAACAATTCAACTCTTCCAAGAATATGTGCATCACAAAAAATCCAAACACATTGACATTAAGTACTATTGCATCAAGTAAGAAATGAAAGAAGGAATCATTAGAATCATTCACATTAGTTCGAAAGAGCAACTTGTTGACTTATTAACAAAAATTATTTTGTCTCAAAGAATCAAGTGCCTCAATGAATCTATACAAATTCATAGAATGACAAGGAAAGGAGAAAGCAAAGATGAAGAATGAATATTTCCTTCCACTGTAAGGATGGATAGTTGTAGTCTTGTTTTGGCCCCAATCCATATATCCATATATATAACTTTTAATTTTTTGTCATTAGAATTATATAATATTATTTTTAGTAAAATTTGTCCCACTTGTTACATATAGATATCCAAGGCATCTCATAGGTTTGTTTGAAAGCTAGTATCTATGGGAAGGTTTAGTTAAAATTTTAGCATCAAAAACTTAACAACTTTTGAGTTATCATCTTTCAAATTTGCACTACTAGAATTATCATGATAGATTGGAAAGAACATAATATAACCTCAACCTTTGGATATCATTTGTAGTACTTCTTTTTTCCAAATTATAGAGAACTTCCTAAGATTTCCAAAAATACAAATGTTATAAGCTTATTCTTTGTGAAGTAAAGTTAATCATGTAATTATTTCACTACTACTTCATTTTCTAATGTATGATTTTCTTTCTATAAGTTCTTATACATAAGACTATTATTATTACAATTATGGCCATATTCAATATTGCTCTTATAAATCTTATTATAGTTATGAGAATATGAGATTTTCAAGAACTAATAAAGATAGGTACAAGAAGGATAAACAAAAGTTCAAAATATAAAAGGTGTGGATTTCTAAGAACATGTTACATAAGGCATATGACAAAGAAAACATTGGAATTGAGCCACTTCCACCTAACCAATTTGAAGAAATCAAAGGAGGATTGGAAGTTAGGCCATGCCCCAACTAATCTAGGTATGTAAGTATCTCAATCTACATTAGGTAGGTTGATGGATTATTCCTAGAATAGGATAGTCTATAAATGCTGTTCAATTAGTTTTATGTTCGGTTGTTTATCTTTTGATCTATTTTTGTGAAATAGTGATATATGTACTTTAGATTCATTTTAATATAGTATATCTATATTATGCTCATTTTCAATTTGGTATTAGCTCATTTATTGATGTGGCATTATTATAGGGCTTATTATTAATCTCATATTTTTATTTTAGCTATGCTTGTGTAGCTATATTTTATTTGCTATCTTTAAACTATCTTTTCAAGTGTTGAACATGAGCTATAGTAGCATTATTTTTTTTGGCGATAACATTGTTATAACAACATGTTTAACTTTTTCCTATCTTCAGTTATAGAATTCTTAATTAAGAATATTTATTTATTACTTTAAGCATATTATTTTCATTTCATGCCTATTTTAATCCACCTCTTTCCAAGATCACACTTATTCCTTGAAAGCATTCATTTATATCCTTTTGTAGATGTCAAATAAGGGGAGAGAACACAAGTGGGAGAAATTAAGGAGGAGAAAATAAGAGGAATTAATAAGCTTAAGGGGAGCTTAAAAATTCACAAGGGCTATCCATTTTGATGTATTTTGAATTCTCACTAGGTATGCTTAAGGCATTTGTCATCTTCCAAAAGCAGTGCTTTGTATTTTGATCTTTGAGACTTTGGGTGTTTTTTCAAGTCCAAATAAAGGAAGATTGTTGATCAAATCAATGATTTGAAATGCTTAAATATGTCTTATTTGCTAAAATCATCATATCAAAGGTCAATCAACTTGGCATTAGATTGACCAATCTAAATAGGAGGCAAGTTTAGAAGACTGTAAAAGAAACACTTATAAGGTTGACTGACCAAAGATAAGATCAATCAAACAGCTCCATTGGTCATCCAATCTTTAGTAAGGTTGAACTATTGTCATACCCTAAAATTTCATTCTTAAATAATTTCAGTTTAATCACATAAATTTTATTACTTTGGCATGTGATGTCATAATGCTTATAACCAAAGGAGAATGATCACCATAAGCATTATAAATCTTAACCAAAGTGCATGGTAAAACTAAAATTCGCATTAGAGTACTTTAAGAAATAATTAAATTAATCATAATCCATAACTAAGTCTTATAATATAATAAGTTCATAGCTTCAAAAAAGAGTTGATAATATCCAATATTTCAAAAGCTCAAATACATCATGATCATTATAATAACATAACCAAAATATGAGGACTTAAAGGAAAGCTCCAAAGATCCAACTTTAGCATCATCAATCTCCTAGCTCCTACTACTTGGATCTACATTCACACATGCAAGAAGGATTAGAAACCTTTTAGTAAAGTTATCCATCTTAGTATACCTAGAATAAGTTGAAGAATGGCACCCATCCTACACAAGAAGCTATCTCAAGATCAATGAGATCAGATACCTAAAGCCAAATCCAAAACCATGATATCCACAAAATATCAAGACAGGCAAATTGAGAATGTACTAGAATCAATCATCTACAAGGAATATTTGCCCAAAAGGGTCTCACCTTTCTTGGATGTTGTTAGTGATTCTCCTTAAGGACTAGTTAAGTAACCTCACCTAATCTTGGATGAATTGAACCTAGAAAGAAACTCTTATGGATTACCTACCCTTTACTTTTGCATCAAGAAAACTAGCCACATGGCATTCACAAGTAACATAAGTAGACATTGATTGACTAAATAGTTCTCCTATAATGCTTGCCCAATGTCAATAATAATTCCAAGACCGTAAGAACAACATGAAATAGACAAGAAAATAGTAACCATATGATGACCATAAAAATGATGATTTTTACCTAAATTTGGGTGTATTTTGATGTGTTTGAATGATTTCAAGGTATTCTAGGGTTAAAGGGAACCTATTTAAGCATAAAAAAAGGCTCTAAAATTTAGTTTGGATGGCTTTTTGAATAGCCCTTGTAGGATAGATGTCTTTCCCTATAAGTCGACATCTTTGGTGAGATGCTATAGTGCAAGATAAATGTCTCTAGCAAGATGTCTATTAATAGATGTATTTGGTAAGATTTCTTCAAGGACTAATAAACATCACCTGTAAGACATCTCAAGTGCTAGAAAGATATCTTCCTAATCTTCAAGACATCTTGTTTAGTTAAAAGAAGGTTGAAACGACCACAAGAGATCCACAAAAAGGACAACATTCATTGAGGACAAGGATGATAAAGTCGATAATGACCCAACAATAATTGAATCATTGAAAGCATATAAAGAAACAAGACTAGGATTGGTCACTCTACCTTAAAAAATTAAGATGTAACAAAGTTGGTTTGCAACACACTAAGCTGAATGCCAAGGGTTCATATCACCATAAGAGAAGAAGAAATAACCAACAAGTAAGAGCAATTGATGCATGAGAGCTAAAAATTCTCAATTTAGTATAGGATTAGAAACTTCTAGCCAATATAACAATAATGGCTTACAATAGATTATCTTCTTGATTAAATTCATGATAAATAGAAAAGTTTAATAAAATATGTTAACTAATATAAAATACCTAGTTCACATGGGAAAGGATATAGAAGAAGAATTTGAAAAAGTTTAGTGAAAATATGATATTTTTCTAAAATTCCCATTTGCTAGTTTACAACATGTACCACATTCCATCAACTTGTTCTTGGTAAGATATACAAAGAAATCATTAACATCTAAATCTAGAAGCTCAATAAAACAATATTAGCAAAAATGTTAATTGATATCGAAATGAAAATTTAGCAAAGGAATATTTTCAAAAAGGGAAGACCATAATAATACAAGACAAGTTAATTAAAAGATTTCACAATTATAATAGAACACACAATAATGTTATTTATAAAATAAATAGATCAAATCCTTCACAAGACATAAATGAACCAAAGATCAATAAAACTTAAATATAGAGCAAGGGGTTAAGAACATAGGATGTTACATTCTTGCCCCCTTAAGGAATCTTTCTTATGGAAGATTAGAGAAGAAGCCACATCTTTGCCTATGTCATGTTGAGCTTTTAGCAAGTTGTAAACTTATGGTGTCACTCCTCCTTTCTTTTCTTGAGTAACTCCCATGACACCATAAGTCTTACCTTTAGGATTATTTCTTAAGGACTCCTTATTGATCTTGAGCTTAGGATAAACCACCTTATTGTGACCTAGTTCCTTTTAATAAAAATAGGTTCTTATCTCACCTTAAATCTTCGATTGGAAATAAGTTGGAAGATTCTTAAGTGGCTTTTCTTGCTTAGTACTTGAGGCCTTATTCCTCTTCTCATCGGTCTTAGTTTGGGGATTCCTCTTCTGTAATTTCTTAGTTGATCTATCTTACACCTCCACCCATAGTGCTCACATTCATGTCTTCTCATATTTTATTATGATAGATAAATGTTTTTTGATGGATGACCTTAGGCCCTATGAAAAACTTTTGGCATGTGATTCATCATCTTTTAAAACATGAGGAACATATTCAATCAATTCACAAAAATTACTATCATATCACCTTGTAATAGTGTATAAAACTCATATTTCTTTTTATAAAAATAGGTTTTAATAGCATAGTAATCCTCTACCTTTTTTCTGAATTCATCCTATATTATGTTATGTGCTTCCAATCCTTTAACCTAAAGCAAATTATTCCACCAACATCTAGTAACTCCTTACAGTTGGTAAGTGACTAGTTTTGTCTTTTGGGTTGGTGTGCAACCCAAAATACCAAAAGCCTTCTTCATATTCTTCACCCAATCATGGCCATCATTGGATCATTAGTTCCTTTAAATGTAGGTGGAAGTAGCTTTCTAAACTTTTCAACCATCCTTTGGTTGCTAGGCTCTATACTTGTGACTCCACCTTGGCTGCTCTCATTAGTCAATAAGTTCACTAGGGTTGGAAACAATTATCTTTGCACTTTGTTGGAGCTTGCCTCATCACTTTATTTTCTTCTTGGAGGCATCTGCAAAAACTAACAAAGTCCTATTAGTGATCCAAAAACCATGCTTTGATACCAACTTGTCATATCCCAAAATTTTATGCTTAAATAATCTAAGTTTATTTACACAAATTTTATTACTTAGGCATGCGATGTTATAATTCTTGTAACTAAAGAAGAATGATAACCATTGATGAGTGGCAAGGTACCCCTACACTCAACCATACGAATACGAACGTTACATGCACGATTCGGTTGAACTCCACAGACTAAGTGCCTACACGCCTTATGAAACACTTAAGGTTAATCGTTCGTTGTCTTCCCAGACTTACTTGTATTTGTCACAGTTGTATGATTAAGTAAGTCTGAGGTATGTGATTTTTATATCTTTTATGTTTTATCTCCTTATGCTAATGAGGGAAAGGGTGAAGAGACTAAGTAACTAGCTTTAATTAACTAAGTTCTAATGCCTAGCATTAGTATTCGTTCCCACTTACCGTTCACACCCTGAACCAATGCAACCTTATGGGATTACCAAACACTATTCATTACTGGGATTACCAAGCATAACACATGTGCTCGAAGCAGTCGTACTGAATGCACTTAACTATGAGAGAAGGGTTGAGAGAGATTTAATTAACTAATAAAACATTTAAACGATGAACAATAAATAACAATAATTAAAGTCCTATTTAGCTTAGTCCATGCATTGCAAGGTTTATCCAAAAGTTCGTCTTTATTTCCGTACACAAACTTATGCTCAGGTACAATATTTGCTCGAATAAAGATCCATTCACTTTGGGACTCCTACTGTGGGCACATGGAAATTACTCTAACTCTGGAATGGAAAAATGGCAAGATTTTGGCTATGGTCTAGATCTAGATGGAGAAACAAGGGAGAGTTGCCTCTTATTTATAGATTTGACGACGCACTGCGATATTGTGTACGTGATATCGCTGTGCACTGCGATATCGTGTACGCGATATCGCAACGCACTATGATATTGCATCCCATCATACCCACATGACTGAATAAAAACTTGTCCTCGAGTTCCTTACAAAATATTGGGAAGGTATGGAATTATTGACTTGAATGGAGCTAATGGTGAATGGGATGACATGTGAACGGATCATCATTACAGAACATGACAAAACTAGTGTTCACGACAACAAGAGTGAACACCTTATACATTTGACATTAGGCCTTATTTGGCAGCTAAGAGAGAAGAGAGAAGAGAGAAGAAGTATGCTACTGCCAATGCCAAGATTGCACCTTTCGTTGTCTATCCATAAGCGCACCATTGATCTCATTCCTTGCATAGCTGCTTCAGCACCAATCCATTCCAAGTGTTCCCTCTAGTTCCAATCCGTTGTTGCATGATTGTCATCTGAACACACAACACAATCTTTTATTAGCAAGGCTAAATGAATCATAATGCAATTGATACCTTGATTTGGTGAAAGGTCCATTGGCTGAGTTGTGGTATGGCTGATTGTGGTTTCTGGAGATATAATAATGGTGACTACCAAAGGTGTAGGGGTTAGGAGAAAATTGAAAAAATTGGGTTCGGACCCCCATGACTAAGAGCGAACCTCCAGTAGTGATAAAATGGAGAAAGAAAAAGAGACAAATATAACATCGATGAAATGAATGTCAAGATGGAAATGAACAAAATAATATAGATCACAAAAATGTTAGGGGAAAGAATTTAACTGGTGCACCAAATAGGAATGTCAGTGGGTCCTCCCCAAAGCAGGCTCATTCCCTTAATGCCCTGACAAACCCACATTCAAAGAGTCCGTAGGCTCTAGGAATGTCATTTGGAACAAGAGTTAAAGTCTTAACCGCAAGAATTTACCAAAAAGAAAACAATGCATCAACAAAAATATAAACTAATGAGGTGAACAAAGGAGGAAGAATGATGGAGAGAAGAGAATGGAATGGAATCTCAAGAACAAGGTGATGTGTAGCCCCTTGTGTAGTTAATGATTAATGTGACCTAGTAGATCCCATTCCAAGTTCGACCTCGAACAAACCACATCCAGTGACTTTGCATTAATGCATTCGGCCAACCCATCCACCTGAAGTGACAAGAATGTGTCCCTCAAAGAGCCACCACCATTCAGACGAAACGAAGGAGGAGAGAATAGGAAGCGAGGAGGGCCTTAGTTAGAGGGAACATGTTTATTTTAGTTCCATAACCAGTGCTTGTAGCCCCAAATGATTATTGCTTCTAAGGGGTGTGCTTTGAATTCTCACTGTTGTTTTTTTCTTTTTGATGTTTATACGTGAGAACCACACCATGCAAAGACCTTGTTATTTTTATTTGCTCAGATTCTCGATGATGGAGCAATGTCGGAATGGTAAGAAAACTCAAGAAGAAAACATCCAAGCACCCAAGAGAATGGCCAACACAGATGCATCAAGTTCCCTTGAAGTTACACCATTTTGAATCCTTGAGTCCTTTCTTAGTTTGAGAAATGCTCAGTCATTGATTCATTTATAGTTCTTAATTAGAAAGGGACTGTACAGTTCCAAGCCAAGAGAAACCATAGAAATTTGTGAATGTATGGATGAAGTGAACTCATTGTCTGTCATATCACAAGAACCATACCTTAGTATCAACATCATAATCTTAAAGGTAAAAGTCAAACATTAGTAATCAATAGAAACAGTTCATACCATCATTAATAGCACTTATTAAATAACAAACTTAATAAAATGGATAACACACACACACACATGAAGAAATGAAAAAGTATAAACGATGTTGTAAAACAAAAACAAGAAAAGTTAAAGAAATTTGTAAAACAAAAATGTGCAAAACAGAAACATGTAAAACAAAAATGTGTAAAACAAAAACTTAAAAGAACTGAGGGCCCCAAATGATCAGCGTAGGTGGCCATCTCCCCCATGACTGAATTGAAAGGGAGAGATCTAAAATAGTGAGCATTTGTTTGAATTTCTTAGAAGTGTCCAACTTCTCCCAATTGATGTTTTCAAGTTAAGTGTTGGAAGTTGGCGATGCTCATATTCCAATGTATATATGCTTTCGTTGTGGGTGTAAGTTGTTTCCCCAGTTCGTTCCATGCATGTTGGTGGGCTGCTCTCTTAATCAGCTGTCAACCACTGGGTGTTCTCTTGTTGTGTGGTTGCTACATACAAGCACCTTTGTATCTGAGTTTCTTGGGCACACCAGTTGCATGTAATAAATGTTGAGCATTCCTCCATGTCATCACCCTCTGAGTCACTGTATGTGATGCATGAAACTTTCTTCTTCTCGATCTTTCTATAAATGTTTTCCTTAGATATTTCCAAGGAAAGATCACAAATTCCTAGAAACATGTTGATGGTGCTGAGCCATGCCCTCCCCATTATAATTGGGAAGTCCCCTTTGTTACTGTTGACTTCTATCACCAGGAAATCAGCTGGGTATGACCAACCACACACAGTGGTAATGATGTCCTCCACCAATCCCAAGGGAATGGTGATGGACTAGTCAGCTACCTCTAGTTGAATATTACTCTTCTTAAGTGGAAGCAGGTTTCAGGCTTTATACATTTCTCATGAAATTAGGTTGACTCTGAAACCTGAGTCAAGAAGAGCCTTACGTGGTTCATTCCCAACGACTTGGAGATAAATTAGGGGACTTCCAGGGTCAGAGAATTTCCTGGGAAGGTGGCCCACCTTAATCCAGTCAATAACGGTATGTGTTAACATAACCGTGTGCGTTGAGCTCTGTTGTTGGTTTTAAGGGAGCTCTGAAGCCTTATTTGTTGGAGGAGCGTGTACAGACTCAGCCACTTGTGGTTGTGAGAGCTTGTTTGGGCTTTTGGTTCTAAAGAAAGATCTTCTCTTTGTACGGTTGTCAGAATTAGTAGCAGGTTGAAAGTTTACAGCTCTCGTAGCATTACGTTGCTACGGTTGAGTGGGGAGTTCCCCTTGCATCGTTGGAGCAGGTGGTAGTGGAACTACCGGCATAAGAGTGGTGGATGGATTCAGAGGATGGTATGCATGTGGTGTGTCTCCTGAGGGAGAAGGAGTCCTAAAATACTCCTGAACTTGGTAGTGATGTTGTGGGGTTACATGACCCATAGAGTCACTTGGAGAAACTGGCTACTACACGTAGTAGCCATATGGGTCTGGTTGCTGGTAAGGGTATTGTTGTCTCAACGGTGGCATCCCCCATGACTGTGGGTGTTGCCACTGCTGGTGTTGCCCAATAGGTTGTGGCAAAGTTCCACTTGGATAATATGTTAACGGTTGGTGGAACTGCCTCGAGTTACCTTGGGGATAAGGTAACCTTCAAGGTGCTTGCCGTTTGTTAAGTCTTGGGTTGAGTGCATACACCCCGGACTCTTGCAGATGTGAGATTATTGGGCAACATCCCTTAGGATGGTCATATTGGCAAATCTCACATCCACCATCATTATCTATATGCGAATCCACAACCTCATTGGTGATAGTCATTTTTCCCTTACCCTTGCTACGTGCATGGTCCAAATCTCTCCACTTTTTCTTATCATGATCACTACTTCCCTCCTCCTTAGACTCCTCTACTATTTTTAGGATAGTTTCAATTTTCCTATCTAAGGAGCTCCATATGTCATCTACCTTAGCCAACACTTCCGTTGTTAATTTCTGAAGCGGCCAGGTTTTTCTATTCACCAACTCTTTGAGTGGTGACTCATCCTCTTCCTCACAGAATCTTACTCCCCTCTTTTGGAGGGAAGGATCGCAGTTGTACTCTTCCACGCTTTCTCTTTTCTGTAGCTCCCCTTCTTCTTTAGCTACTTGCTTCAACAATCGATGAATTTCATGGGATCTAAGTTTAGATAATCTCCCTTGGGCATATGTCCCAAGGGTTCTCCTAGTTTCGTATCTTAGCCCATCTACGAGGTGGCGTAGTTGATCCCATTGTGCGTAACCATGGCCCGGGCAACAATGTAGCAATGCATAATATCGGCCTTGAAATTACCCTACTTCCATCCTTGGATCTGCTTACGCAAGTTGGACACTCTGGAGTACATTTGGTAATTATCGTTAAACAATTCTAGCATTGTACTCCACCTCCTAATAGTTTCCGGCTTTAAGGACTGGTACCAACTCTTTGCTTCTTTTATGAGTGTCCTAGGAAACAACTTTAACTTCTGCTACTCTTTTTCAATATTCTGCAAGGCACAGGCATTGTGGAATGCCTGTAAGTGGTTTTTTGGATCAGCATTGTATCCCCCCTCAAATTGTGGGATATTATTCATGTCTAGTCTCTTGATTCGGCTATCTTTTTGATAACTTGTAAGTATTCTAACTACCTCCGTAATGTCTAACATACTCCAGGTTGCTAGTAGGGGTTCATCATGATCATCTCTCTCATGACGTCTATGATACCTATGTGGTTACCTACTTTCACTTCTATGCCTTAACTCTCTAGAATGCCCTCGTCCTTGCTCTTGACTCTCTTGTCGAGGTCTCTCATTTTGCTTACCTTATCCTCACCGTTGTGCTCCTTGTGATTGCATCCTGATGTGGAAGGAAAGGGTGAATGATGTGATGAAGGGGAAGAAGAAGGAGAACCATCGTCATGATGATGTTTCCTACCTTCTCTTCGGTGGCTATGGCCCCGATCATGATGATGATTAGACTTCCTGCCTTTGTCATGTGTTTGTGTTCCCTCATCGAACACTTGATGTTCGTGGGAATCAGAACCAGGGTTGTGAATTGTAGAGTGTAGGTTCTGATACCCTACCTCCTCACCATCGTGAGGAGGGGGAACATCATTTCATGAAGAACCTATTGAGATAGGTTCACCACCCTAAATTTCTCTTATGACAAGCGAAGCATTGTGGGGTCCTTTCCCCTTCAACGATGTGTGGTAACTCTCCTGCCACAAGTCCCTTAGACGTTGAGCTGCTGTGGGATGGTAATCCCTTATGTCATAATCTTCTACAACGTATCAGCGTATAATTTCGTCATGCCTATTTGTGCAAGAGCACGAAGGAGCATGTTAGGGACTGTCTGATTTGGGGGTAACACTATGTTACCTTGCAGGTCTCTCCAACGCAGTTGTTCATCCTAATGGAGGATAAAAGTAAAATCGGGTATATACTCATCGTGATGACTATATACCACCCAACACTGTTGAGGAGTTGGTGGTTCTTGGTTACGTTTTTTAGATCGCCGACTGTCTCTTGTGTGATCCCTAGGTGGTGAAGTGCTTTTATGAGAAGAAGAAGACATTGTTATTTGATCGATGTGCTATTGACCGTTGTTTAAATTTTTTTCTAATTAACCCTATGGGTTCGTTTAAGCTTCCCAATGATGTGGATGATTTCCTATGTTCTACTTAGCACACAAACAACTTAGTCCCCGGCAACAGCACCAATGATGAGTGGCAAGGTACCCCTACACTCAACCATACGAATACAAGTGTTACATGCATGATCCAGTTGAACTCCATAGACTAAGTGCCTACATGCCTTATGGAACACTTAAGGTTAAGCGTTCGTTGTCTTCCCAGACTTACTTGTATTTGTCATGGTTGTATGGTTAAGTACGTCTGAGGTATGTGATTTTTATATCTTTTATGTTTTATCTCCTTATGCTAATGAGGGAAAGGGTGAAGAGACTAAGTAACTTGCTTTAACTAACTAAGTTCTAATGCCTAGCATCAGTATTCGTTCCTAGTTACCGTTCACACCCTAAACCAATGCAACCTTATGGAATTACCAAATGCTATTCGTTACTGGGATTACCAAGCGTAACGCACATGCTCGAAGCGATCGTACTGAATGCACTTAACTATGAGAGAAGGGTTGAGAGAGATTTAATTAACTAATAAAGCATTTAAATGATGAACAATAAATAACAATAATTAAAGTCCTATTTAGCTTAGTCCATGCACTGCAAGGTTTATCCAAAAGTTTATCTTTATTTCCATACACAAACTTGTGCTCAGGTACAATATTTGCTTGAATAAAGATCCGTTCACTTTGGGACTCCTACTGCGGGCACATGGAAATTACTCTAACTCTGGAATGGAAAAATAGCAAGAGTTTGGCTACGATCTAGATCTAGATGGAGAAACAAGGGAGAGCTGCCTCTTATTTATAGATTTGGCGGTGCACTGCAATATCGCGTACGCAATATTGCGGCCCATGCGATATCACGTCCCATCAACCATAAACATTATAAATCTTAACCAAAGTGCATGGTAAAACTAGAATTCACATCAGAGAACTTTAAGAAGTAATTCCATTAACCATAATCCATAAATGAATCTTATAACATAATAAGTTCATAGCCTTAAAAGAGAATTGATAATATCAAACATTACAAAAGCTCAAATACATCATGATCATCATAATAACATAATCAAAATCTGAAGACAAAGAAAAGCTCCAAAGATCCAGCTTCATCACCATCAAGCTCCTAGCTTCTATCACCTAGATCTACAATCATACGTGTGGGAAGGATTAAGGACCTTCTAGTATCTAGAACAACCTAAAAAATGGAGTACATGTTGAATAAGAAGCCATCTCAAGATTCATGAGATTAGATACCAAAAGTCAAATCCAAAACCCCGATACCCATAGAATGTCAAGAGATAGATAAATCGAGAATGTAATAGAATCAATCATCTACAAGGACTATTGATCAATAAAGATCTTACCTTTTTTGGATATTGTGAGCAATCCTTCTCAACTAGTTAAGAAACCTCACATGATCTTAAATGAACCAAATCTAAAACAAAACTCTTATAGATTATCTACCCTTTAGTTTTACATCAAGAAAACTAGCTACATGACATTCATATGTGACATGAGCAAACACTGATTAGTTACATAGGTTTTCAACAATGCTTGTCCAATGTCACAATTTGAGCACAATCATAGATGACATGGATTAAGCAAGGAAGCCAAACCTACCCTCCATAATGCCTACTCATTGATACCTAGATTTGGCTACCTAGGTATGATCATATGTGGCATGGGTCAAGTTCTAGAGGCCAACTTAGACTTCCCACAATGCCTACCCATTGATCTTGTTGAAATGCACCATCAAGAGGTTGAAAATAAGACATCAAAGATCAACACTAATTCCAAGATTATAAGAACAACATGAAACCAACAAGAAAATAGTAATCATAAGATGACCACAAAATGGTGTGTTTATCTAATTTTGAGTGTATTTAGATG
The DNA here is from genome assembly GCA_015680685.1 of Gnetum montanum. NCBI lineage: Eukaryota > Viridiplantae > Streptophyta > Gnetopsida > Gnetales > Gnetaceae > Gnetum > Gnetum montanum. The sequence goes on along the minus strand of MNCI01009211.1, from coordinate 56,489 downwards.
TAGTTTAATGAGTTCTAGATGTTCTAGGGTTAAAGGGGACCTATTTGATCATAAAACAAGGCTCTAGACTTTAATTTTGATGGCTTTCTAAATGGAATTGATGGGATAGATGTCTTTTCCTACAAGTGTAGGATAGATTTCTTTGGTAAGATGTCTTTAGGGATCAATAGGTGTCTCTTGCAAGACATCTTTAATGTGGGAAAGATATCTCCTGAACCTCCAAGACATCTTCTTTAGACAGAAGAAGTTTGAAACGACTATAAGAGATCAACCAAAAAAAAAAAAAAATAACATTAATCCAGAATAAGGATCAGATCATCATAAAAGAGGAATAAATAACCAATGAGTAAGAGCAATTGATGTATGAGAGCTATAAACTCTCAATGATGTACAAGATTACAAACTTCCAACCAATATAGCAATAATAGCTTACAATGAATTATCTTCTTAATCAAATTCATGATAAATAGAAAAATTTAATAAGAGTTTGATAAGTTATAGAAAATACTCAATTCACATGGGAAAGAATATAGAAGAAAATTTTGAGCAAGTTTAGTGAAAATATGATATTTTTCCAAAATTCCCATATGCCAGTTCACAACATGTGCCACATTCCATCAATATGTTAGCAAGAAACATTAAGAAATCAGTAACATCCAAATTTAGAAGTTCAATAAAACAATATTAGCAAAAATATTAATTAATACTGAACTAAGAATTTAACAAAGAAATATTTTCAAAAAGTAAGGACCATAATAATACAAGGTAAGTTAATTAAAAGTTTTCATAATTATAATGAAACACACAATAATATTGTTTATAAGGTAAAGAGATCAAATCCTCTACAAGACATAAATAAACTAAAGATCAATAAAAGTTAAAGATAGATCAAGGGGCTAAGAACACAAGGTGTTACACTGACATAAGAGCTAGTAAAATTCAAAAGAAAGAAAATCCATCACTTGTTAGTTCAATTGACTTTGGATGAAGAAGGTTTAGTAGATAAGAATATGCACACTTGTTAGCATAATTGATCTATCCATAAGTTAATCTACCTAAGATAAGTAGTTGATAAAGTCAAATTTTGATCAACAATGATATCGTAACAACAATATTGCATCAACGATGTTGTTTATACAATATTGTAGTCCATGCTATGTCATCGTTGATATGATATCTCGGGATGTGTGCAATCCTATAAATACAACACTTGGATGCACAATCTGGATAATGTTTCATTCCATAGTAACTAGACTCTATCAATTTGTTTTTGTAACTTAGCAATAGAAGTGTATGATCGTAGTGTGGGGTTAGCTAGTGAATGGAGTCTTTATTCAAAAAGATTGTACTTGGACACAAGTTGTGAATGGCAATAAAGATTGAGTTGTTTTGATTCATTACAACATTACTTAGTTTACATTTTGTTTACTTAGAATAATTTTCATATTTTCTTAGTTAGCACTTTACCTTTTTAAGTACTTACTTTACATGTGCACTTAGTACATCAACATAGGTACAACTAGTTTTGAATGTTAAGTGTAGTTGTTTGGTAATCCCATTAGTGGTGTTATTTAATTCACTTAGTGATAATTCCACTTGGTAACCTAGTGGCAACTACATAAGTCCAAGACATGATCGGAGGACTAGGAATGGATACCTATTGCTTAGGATAGAATAAATCTACTTACTTGCTATTACCTAGACTTAGAAATTGTTTTCATCTCATTATGTTTATGCTTAAGAGTAATTTGTGCCACACAACATCAACTATCATACACCTCATAGTGAACTAAACTATACGCTTAGATTTTACTAGCTCCATGCAGGAGACAATGGTCTTGAACTTCAACTCAACTACTAGCATATCAACATTGTTTATCTACTATTTATGATCAAGCTACACATGAATACTTGTAACTTGTATGGTTGGGTGTTGAATTCTGTCATTGCTCATCATGAGTGTTGTTGCCAAGGATAGTTAATGTGTGCTAAGTAGTTGACTTTACAAAGTTCATTATATTAAGAATTCAAAGTTAAAACTTATAAACAATAAATAAAATTTAAGTGCACACACACACACAACAAGCGTCACAGTTTTAACATGGCTCCACTTAAAGATCATTCACCACCTGCCAAAGAATTACAAAGAGGTAATGATAGAACCAATGGTGAAGAAGATTGGGGGATGCCTATGCAAACCAAAATCAGATATACTCATACTAATCCTTATAATCCAAACTTTACTTTCATCTTTCATTAGGATAGACAAATGAGGTGGAGAGACATACAGGGCAACATAGTCTTGCCTCCAGAGCAAGCAGCACTTAGCATGCTTCAAACTGCCTTAAGGGGAATGAATTTGAACCAGGTATAGGAAGGGTACCATGTGACTAAGCACATGAGGCCCTATCAACCCATAGATGAACAGATGAAAAGAGATTTTTCCATGGAAATTAAGCATGTACAGAACAAAGGGAAGCAGGATAACACTTTAGTTGTCCTAGAAGAACTCGATGTTAATGCATTTATTACTGAAAAACTCCACTAGAATCATGAGGAACCTTCTCAAACACCTATCATCTAACTTGAAGAACCTATCAAAGTTCAATTACATTCGACCCTAGTAGAGACACCTAGAAGAGAGGCAATAGACTCCAAGTATAGGTAGAACTTAAGGCCAAGCGTTTTTGTTGAATTCGACAAGGAGAAATGCCATAGTCATTAAGGGAGGACAAGACTGTATCATTCTCCTACTGCCTCATCGTCATCCTCATGATTGTCAATGGAATTTGATAGGAGGAGATAGAGGTACCGAGACCATGATAGAGAGAAACAAAGAGCTCATGATCGCTATAACCATCGCTCGAGATACTATGATGAAGAAGATGAGAATCATGAATGAAGAAGGCATAGGAATAGAAGAGAGGATCAAGAGAGGTATGAGCACTGAAGAGGGTACTATGACAACAAACCTCATGAACCTAATCATGATGATGAACCGTTGATGACAACCCGTAGTATGATCAACATTTACGAAGCTATCTATATATCAACCAGGCACATCAGGGATAGTTGCATTAAGTGGTTGGACATGAATAACATTCCTAGATTTGAGGGTGGTTATGATCTTAATCCTCAACACCACCTTTAAGCATTCCATGATGCATGTACCTTGCAAAACATAGAAAGTGATTGGCAAAAATTAAAGTTATTCCCTAGGACACTTGTGAAAGAGGCTGAGAGCTAGTACAGATTACTAGAACCAGAATCAATATGAAGGTGGAGTACCATGCTTGAATTTTTTAATGATAAATATCAAACTTATTCTTGGGTGTCTAATCTATGGAAATAGATCCAAGGATGGAAACAAGGGACACATGAATCCCTTGAAATAGTAATGGGCCAATATTATTCACTGTTGCAAAGATGCCTAGGCCATGGATTTTCTCAATGGGTGCCATTAAGCCATATTGTTGATGGGCAGAATAAGATTGAAGAGACCCTTGGGGTTTATGCCCAAGGTCGGTTGATGACTCATGGTCTGTCAGGTCCTATTATCAAACCCCTATTATTGAAACCCTGATACAAGATACTAAGTCTGATAGGTCCCAATATCGGACCCCTATTATCGAAGACGTGATATCGTAGCCATGATATCATGTACGCGATATCATGATTCCCGTGCGAGCCTATAAATAATAGGTGGCACACTTGGTTTTGGCATTAGTTCTTAGTTCCTTACCCAAACTCTTAAAGTTTTTCCTTCTTAGAGTTAGAATTATTTCCCAGTGCATGTCGCAGTGTGGTGATTGTAATTGTACGACATCCTTTATTCGAGTGTGACGTACTTGGACATGCACATGATCGACAATAAATATCGAGATTAATTCATCATTGTAGCATCCACTTAGCTTTATTATTTAATTGTTATTGTTATTTACTACTTTCATAGTTAATATCTCTCTACCTTTATCTCCTAGTAATGTGGAATGAGTATGAATTAATCACAAGCATTTGGTAACGTAGTAGCGTACTTAGGCCATGTGCTTGGTAATCCCAATGGTAGTCATGCACGAGGTCCAAGATGTGTACGGATGATTAAGGAATGGATTCTCATCGTACTTAGGCTAGCTTAGACTCTCTCTCTCTCTTCTAGTTTAGTTGATACTATTTCCATTAGCCCTAGGAGTAGCATTAGTATAGGAACACATCATATACCTCACTCTGGACTAAACCATACGTGACAAAGCTAATACTAGTCTAGGTGGGAAGACAGCAAACTGTGATCTATGAGTAACTATCTGGATAGAACAACTAGCTCTTCTACAGAGTTCGACCGAATCGTGCGTGAAACGCTTGTATTCATATGGTTGCGTGTAGGGGTACCTTGCCACTCATCATTGGCACCATTGCTGGGGATGGTGCTAGTTATCTAGATTAAATATATCATACAAGATCATTGTATAGGAATTAACGATATATCTCTTAGGAAGAAGAAATAAGTATGAAAATTCACATACAAATTCACACACAATTTCACAACCATGCCTCTCCTACAAGACTACGATAATGCCACATCTAGTGAGGTAGTTCATTGGAGAACCAACAAATTACATGATAATGAAGATTGGAGTACGCAATCCAAGGTGGGGGTTTCTTATAAACATAAACGAAGGCAACATTGTCCCAACGCATAAAAGCATAACTTACTCTATGATGATGGACCCCTACTAGCCACTACAAGCCTAACGCAAATACAAAATGCTATTCGAATCTTCCGTAGGCATCGTAAAGAGAGTCGCCTACCCAGGCTCGATTTAAACAACTTCCCCAATTTCTCAGGAGGCTATGACTTAGATCCACAACAACATTTACAAGCCTTCTACAATGCTTGTTCATGGAACAACATTGATAACGGTTGGCAAAAACTCAAGCTCTTTCCTATGACACTTGTTGGCCAAGCAAAAGTATGGTATAGATCGTCAAAACCAAATTCAATACGACATTGGCCAACAATGGTAGAACTCTTTAATGAAAGATATCAAACCTACGCAACATGAACCCTTGGACATGGACTTAGAAAGATATTATGCACTGTTAAATAACTGTCTAGGCCATGAGTTCTTTGAGGAAAGGCTAATGTATCATATCATTGATGGGCTTCGTGATGAAACAAGAGAGACCCTAGGGATGAATGCCCAACGTCAACTATATGAACTATGAACCCATCAATTCCAAGAGCTTATTAAGCGGGTAGTAAAGAAGAAGGAGAAATGGCTAGATGGGAGAGTATTGAAAAACATCAACGGGACCAGAATCTCAACTTAATAGAGGTCCATAATCACAAAAAGGAGAAATCAACCTATCTCAAGGAGGAAGAACCATCTTTGCCAATACAACAATCATTAAATGAACTCAAGGTAAAGATCAATAAGAGGATGGAATGGATGCATAAAAAGTGTGGAGAATATATCAATATTATTAGAGATAGAGTTTTGACAACCCGAGAAGTAGAACAAAATGTCATTAGACAATCAAAAATAAGGGATGAAGAAAATAAGAGCTCAACTGCCAATTACACATATGAATGCAACATCTGCCTGTACAATCACCCTAAGGGCCAATGCCCAATCTTGTTACATTTATATGAGCATTGGGAAAACATGTTACACCCAGAGTTCATACAGAGATACTGTGTTCGATCATAGTGGCAACAATCCCAGTCGTGGGGGAAGCCATCCCTAAATGGAAGACACACTTTGTATCATCCGAACCCAAATGCTTATCTAGTCTAACATCCTGTTTCTCCAACTAGGACAACATACCCTATCTCATCACATTATCATTCTCCTCAGTACTATTAGCCCATGTCCTCAGCACAACCACCGCCTCGTGTACCTTACACTTCTCCTAATTTTCAACGTTCTCATCCTTTCCCTCCTTCTACATCACCACCAACTATTCTTGAAGTGTCTGCAACATAGCAAAAACCCACGAACGTTACTTGTGCTACTATTGCCAACAGCAGTGAGAGACCTCCTCAACATCAAAGGCATCCCTTCTTTAGACATGACCATAGGAAGGGACAACACAGTTCTGAGGCGAGTGCATTCTCCAACTTAGCACAAGTCCAACACTGTGGTGCATCCTTCTCTTCAAATCCAACGCCTCGTGTTACTTCATCAGGGCCACCAATTAATACTCCAACAACCATATGGCCCAATGAATACAGCCATGGAGAGTGACATCCTGATCCTTGCATACCATCTTACGGTCCAGAGTATCATAGTGGGTCAACTCTTTACCAGGGAACCATGTCTTATAAATTGCCCCACTACACTTACTATAATCAAGTGTGTGAACCCCAATGGGGTAAGTATGATCGAGTTTCAATGTTTCCAACATGCAAGGATCCTCATCTTTCAATTATTAATCCTTTCCATGCTCAACAATTTAGTTATGGGGGATATTCCCCATTTTAATAACAAGCAGGATTAATAAATATTTTTCATTTTCTTTAATTTTACAATTTTTTGTCTTCCAGTTTTTCATTTTTCAATTTCTTGTTTTATCTTTTTGTCTTTTTACTTTTTTATAAGTAATCGCATCTATAAATAAAACACTCATGTGGCTCATTGGTTGAGACGTGTTCTATGTTATTGAGTCTTGTGCGATTAATTATTTGGACAGTGAGCCCATTACACCCACTCATCCATTCTACAAATAAGAGGTTCTATTCAAGGGTACAGTGATATTCTTGACATTCTTAAAACTTAAAATTAAGTTTGTGTTCATTGTACCCAGAATGAAGGAGGATGGATCAAGAGGGAATGATTAGGGTGTGACATCAAGGGAACTTTTGGATTCTCTTTGGTGACGTCTGTGAGAGTTATCACGCAACGGGGTTGTACTAAGATTTTTGTAGATCTAACGCAAAATGGGAGTAAGAGTAATCAAAAGGCACTTAAAAATCCAATGTTGTTCTAGGGAGTCCCACTAGAAAGACATGCACACATGCTTGAAGGTTGGTGGCTTCTCTGGATTCAGCAATTGAAAAAAAATCAAAAAAAAATTCAAAAAAAAATAAAAAATAAAAATAAAAATAAAAATAAAGGAAGTGCCACAAAGCAAAAATCACTCCTCCCTTGAACAAAATTCGAAGTGATCATATGCCTTGTTGTTCTGGTACTCTCATAGTTGCTCATCATGGGATGAAACAATGCGATGTCACTGATCAAAGGAATGGACTTGGTCCTAATCCTGGAATGACGGGTTAATGACACATTAGTCATGCTTTACACGCATGATTCACTATGCCTTGGGTTAGTTACCTCATGTCCCAATCTCTACAATCCCTTCTATGGTTCATCTCATCTTACTATTCATGTAATTGTAGCTCATGTCTCGTATAGCGTAGAATTCTTATCGCATTTCGGTGCTATCTATATGTGTGTGTTTTGTGAAATTGGTATGGATTACATTTAACCCTTCTAGTGCCTACAGACATTTTAAGGTGTGGTTACACAAAGGCATTATAGGTTGGAACCTGCTTTGGGGAGGATCCACTTGCGTGACTTTTGCAATTTGTACTTGTTGCATACCACCACATCATCTTATACCCTCTAAGTACTTTATTGTCAAATCTATTCTTTCCTTTGTCATCATTTTATCAAACGTTCCTCAACAAACCAGGTCCTTTTATGTGTCACCTAACAAACCAGGTTTGACATTACACTTTTAGGGTAACTTCCTTGAAAAAATTTCTAACTCTAAAATCATACTAAGCAAAGAATTCAACATTTATTAAAGGAAATGAGTAAGGTATGAAATCATTGAAATTTTTTCAATAACCTTACTAACAATTGATCTTTATGTGATTATAGATGGCCCCTAAAAGAAGACAACAAGGAGGACCCTCTCAAGGTGCAACCGAATGACCAGGGGGAGGCAGAGGCCAAGGACTTCATGCAAAACATGCAGAGCGGGAGGCACAATCACTCAGCATCCATCATGGAACTCCTGTTACTACATAATCTATCCAAGAAAAAGGTGGAGAGGTTAAGGGCCAAGCCTATGAAGAGGAATGATGGCTATTTGCAGCATAACATGTTAAGGCCAATCAAGTGTTCCTGCAACTACCATGTTCATGGAAAGTGCAAACTCCATCAAACATTGGAACATCAGCATGGATGGCTCATAATCCATGGATAGAAGAGGAGAAATGTCAAGCACTTCTGGTATCAATCTTAGAAGCCTAATCGTGTAGGACAAAGGAGAGGCACCCATAGAGGAGCCACCACTATCAGGAACCCCATGAGTTCCACGAGTTTTGTCTTTTGTGTCTATGTCAAATTTTGTTTAATTCTCCATTGTGGCATAAATAAATTCCTAGTCAGTCAATAATCCCATACCTATCCACTATGTAATCAATTAAAGTTGTTCCTCACTTTCTTTGACTCGAGGATGAGTTGTTATTCAGTCATGGGGGTATGATGAGTCATGGTCTATTAGGTCCTGTTATCGGACCCTTGTTATTAGAACCCTGATACAAGATACCAAGTCTAATAGGTCCCGATATTGAACCCCTGTTATCGGAGCCGCGATATCATGGTTCCTGTGTGAGCCTATAAATAAAAGGTGGCACACTTGGTTTTGGCATTAGTTCTTAGTTCCTTATCCAAACTCTTGCAGTTTTTCCTTCTTAGAGTTAGAATTATTTCCCAGTGCATGCTTGCAGTGTGGTGATTGTAATTGTATGGCATCCTTTATTTGAGTGTGACGTACTTGGACACGTACATGACCGGTAATAAAGATCAAGATTACTTCATCATTGCAGCATCCACTTAGCTTAATTATTTAATTGTTATTTTTATTTACTACTTTCGTAGTTAATATCTCTCTACCTTTATCTCCTAGTAATGCGGAATGAGTACGACTT
>MNCI01009211.1:29737-47291 GCA_015680685.1 Gnetum montanum | reverse complement strand
AGATCCATCCATTTGAAAAAGGGATGTAAGAGTTTGTGATCCACAAGAAGAAGAAACTTTGGACTAGGTGATTCAGAAGAAGACTCTATCGATTCAAAAATCCATCAATGACATAGTAGCTAAAGTAGAGAAGATGTGGGATTCGGTTGATGATAGGGTTACAACAACTGTAAACATGATGGAGGAATGAATTGAGCAAGCCTTTGTAAAAGGTAAAGATAAGAATAAGAAAAGAGATTTTGGACACAAGGGAAAAGTGGCCTCAGTGGTTGAATGTTCAGGAATAAGCTTTGAAGATGAGGAAGGATGTGCCATGTGCCAATACAAACATCCCAAAGGATGTTGTCCTATAATGGCACACTTACAAGAAATAGGGATATATGCTCTTAACCCCAATTTTATCAAGAGATAGATGCCCAAACAGTTACCTTACCTTCAAGGTAACTATAGGTAAGCCTTCTAACCACGTTCTATCCCAATGAAGCCTACCCACAACCACAAGAGCAATATCATTAGCAGTGGCAACAACTCCAATCTTGGGCAATGCCACCACCACATCAATAGTATTCATATTGGTAGCTTGATTCCTATAGATACTATGTGTAACATCTAATCTCTCTCAGAAATGGAACCGTTCAAGCTCCATAATATTATCTAGCTAAATACCATAGACCAACACCACCAAGGAAAAATTCAAACTCATACATGCACCCTCAAGCATTGGTTCCTCAAATCAACATCCCAATTCCACTAGTGCCACCTTCTTTGATGTAGGAGGAATTTCCATCTCAACTACAACAGAAAAGTGCAATCAAGATGGTGAATATACAAAGAGAGGATCATACCAGCAACATTAAGGGCAAAACAAAGAAGCATCCTTTCTTTAGGATAAGTCTATAAAAGGCTGGTAGAGTTAAAACTTCATTGAGACAAATCTCTCCTACAATAGATCCTTCAACCAACATCATGCTTTCATAGACATAGAATCAAAAATTAAAAACTATCATGTTCACAAAGATAGTATTAAACTGGATCAAGCTAGGAATACTTCCTAGGAAAATAATGGGTCTAGGAGTTCCTTCGATTTATTTACGAGTAGCTATAAATCTACCATGCAAGGCTCTACTAGATTTAGGTTCTGAAGTAAAATTGGTATCTCTAGAAACATACAAAGCATGGAACCTACCAACCTTAAAGATGTACAACATTTGATTAGAAATTTTAGATCAAAATGTCAACATGATTAGTACATTAGCCCAAAATAATGTGAAAAACAAGTGTGTGAACTCATTAAAGCATGGGCCACTAAATTAGAAGACACATAGTGGCCACAAACTAAGAATTTAAAATTGTTTAAAACATGCATGGAACAATTTGAATCACTTATTAACTCCTCTCGTAAGAGAATGACCCCAACTGAGAACTTACAAATGAAAATATTAAACCATAATCATACACCAATAGAAAGAGGTAATAAGGATTGGATAATTGTATCCAAGATTCCTTCATCATGGACTTTAGATGACTATTTTTTGCAACCAAAGCATCATATCCACTCCAAGACCCTCTAGACATGCTTCATATCTTTCATACATTTGATTTGACTCATTTTTTCTCTAAAAATTCCATGGACAATTTGAAATTCTTGAAGGTGATATCATAGCTATGATATCGGAGGTCCTATGATGTCATATCTATGATATATGATCTAGAATATTGTGCCTATAAAATAGTATATATAGTGCAGGGAAGTTAGAAAAAGCTTTCATTTCTCATTTTCCATGTGAAGAAAGTTTTTGCCATTTTTTCTTTCATGCAAAGCGCTTTGACATCCTAACTTTCAATGCTCATAAATTGGCCCTAGTAGCTTTGATTTCCCAAATTCTTGATGTTTGTTAATGAAAGAGCTCTTAACTTAGTCATGGCTAAGGGGGGAGGGGTGTATTTAGCATGATATCACTAAAATTTGAGCCAAAAAGTTCCAATGCCTGGAAGATATCTCAAAGGGTAAGTATATGGAAACTAATAAGAAATCTATAATTTATTAATCAAACCAAGGCCAGAAATACTTAAAATAATTCTCTTAATGTACCATATAAACTATTTTAGGTCATAAATAAGAGCAAAACTGATAACTATGAAAGGTTACAAAAGAAATAACATCTAAAGGGATTCTTCGTTTTTGAAAATTTTTCTAACTTTGCAATCTTAAGCTAAGAACTTGATCTAGCTAAAAGTATGAGCACGAAAAGGAGCTATTAAAAATTGGTGTAAATATATCAATAATTTTCAAATCCTTGTTGATTGCAAATGGCCCCAAAAAGAGGAGTAGAAGATGAATGCTTACAATGAAGAATCAAAAGACCAAGAGGCTAAGGGAGAGGCTGCATTGGAAAACAAACCCTGTAAGTAGAGCATGTAGAGTAGGAGGCTCAATCTGTTAGCATTCATTAGGAAATACTTGCCACAAAGCACTCTACCCAAGCAAAGGAAGAATTTCTATAAGAGCCAGAGCAAGCACAGTGCCTCACATTGTTGCCTGAATGCCTTCAAGGTATTCAAGAGAAGTCTATCATGTCCACAGTGATTGTTAAACTTAACTTTGGCTTGTTCATGAAGTTTGCCCCAAATGCTATCAAAATACAACTCCAATCATATCCCTTATGGCCCACATTGACAACAAGTGGAGAATGGTACTTAGGAGAGACACTCCAATTTTGAAAAAATAAATAAGCAGATGCTACAGTAAAGATTGAGGGAGTCTTGGTGTCTTATTCAGTAAAGGTGATTGCTGAAGCCCTTAATGTGCCCAATGAAGGGGGCAAGGGTGGCATAACTCTCTACTAGATCTTATACAGATACAAGAAAACTATGGTTACAGTGAGCATATGACAAAGATGACAAAGATTATAATGAGTTGACTATAGAAGAGAAATTCATTTTAAGATTGATACCTACCACCTATTCCCCGTAAAGAGATTGAACAGAATATCAACTTATGTGGCTAGAGGAAGTGTTATTCTGATGGGGAAATTCATTGCAAACATTGTCCATCTCTACTTCCTCTACTTCCTCAAGATGCAATAGTAGTTTGAGGAGAAAAAGGCAAGGAAGTTGATACTTCCATTCCCTTGTCTTATCAAGAAGCTATACAGACAAGTTGGAATTTTAGAATACACCAATCATGTCCATAGGAAAGCTTAGAATGCATCATATGTAGAGATGCTCAAACCAGTGCCTTCAAAGAAAGATCAATTTGAAAAACCAATAGGCATTGTAGAAACTATAGGCACCACATTTACTGGTAGCACTCCTACGACTAGTAAGCAACAACAAACTAGCCCTAGTAGTCAACAATAGATTGAGTAGCAACAACAGTAACAATAGTAAGAACAACAACAACAAGTTCCACCATTGCTACCATAAGATTACAAGCCTTCAATGAGTCATCTACAGTAGATTATAGAGACTATTAGCTAGGGAACACATGAAGAGGCTAATCTTTACAAGGTCATAGACAATGTAATTAGGCCCATCATTTCCACAGATCTTACTAGTGGACAAATCTCGTTGTAGTTAGGAGGAGGGGATGAATAGTCATAATACATTTATGGGAACACTACATCATTCTAGGTGGTGTTAGAAAGTAGAGAAGGAGCCATGGTCATGGTTATGTAGCACCAGGATGCAATTAGAGCCATAGAAGTGATTACTAATCACATAAAAGAATCCTTTAATGTTCATATTGTGTTACTAGTAGTTCTTGCTAGAGCTAGAGATGTTCAAATGTTAGCTAATACCTCAAAGAATCTTGTAGATCATGAGGATGTGCTTGATAGACTACCATAGATGGGATAGGTCATGAAAAATATTTTTGGCATCTTAAGTGATGTCACTACAATCTAGTCAGAATTAATAGCCATCAAGGGAAAGTTGGTCATGACAAAAACTAAGGCAGAGCATGTCGAAAATGAAGTTTGTAGATTATAAGAAGAGCTCGTGACCCTAATGGTAGAAAGGAGAGATCCCACTCAGTTTATTTCACCTGACCTGATCAACTGGATCAATTTAGAACCAAACACATTAACCACCTCATCAATATCAATAAGTAGATGGAACGTTGGAGGGAGAAGGCAGTGTGGGATGCCTTAGTGACTGAAGCACAAGCTTATGCACATGTCAAGGCACTCATCACCCTACAAGAAGAGAATAAATAGTTAGTTGCAAGTAATACTCAGTTGACCAACATAGAGAAATAGAAAAACGTTCTTGAAGAAAGCATCCATCAGTTAAGAGAATAATTGGTAAGGATCAACTAAGATATGAGTCGCTTAGCATGAGAGAACAGAACCCTCTTAATGGAGAAGGTATGTGCAATATGAAATAAATTTGCAATTGAAATAAGCATGTGGCAGAATGAAGCAAAGAGGCATGAAAGGCTCAAAGAACATTTTCATGATTAAGTGGGCTTGCACAAACAGATTAATGAAAAAAATCTAGATGGTTAAGGCCCAGATCAACTCAAATTCAACATAGATTCCAGAGTGGTAATTTATCTTGGATAGCTTCACTCATGTTCACAAAGTGGAAATCAAAAACAAAGACCTGCAGATAGAGGACCTAATAAGATACATGGGGTTAGCTAACCTTCGTTATGCTAACCTAGCCATGGTAACAGTAGGTAGACCCAGAAATGAGTTAGAATAGCAAGTAGTAGCTGTCTATTCTCTATACGAGAAAGAATTTGCTAATCAGAAAGATGCTTTGTAGAAGTTGCATGTGGCAAATTTAGAACTGGAAGTAGTAAAGGCTAGCTACCAAGGTCAAAAGGATGTTGTAGCTAACTTGGCCAAAAGAATGTCAAACTATCAAGAATTACACAAAATGGCTAGAGCATTTGAAGAAGAAAGGAGGCAGTTTGTGGCATGGTATGTAAAAGTAAATTAGATGTTCTTGGAGCTACCATGTCCATGGGATGTATTGGCCTTGTCACACATTGTACAATAGGCATGTAAAAGCATCGTATGGAAGAACCACCACTACCGGGCACTTAGGCTACATCGAACTTCTTTAGTTTTGTCTTGTTTTGTTGTTTTGCCATAAACTTGTGTCATTTTGTACAAACACCACTATGGAATTTAGTGTCATGTAAATATTTCATTAGTCTTATATAGTTAAATCTACCTCCCAATTTTGTAAGGAACTCTATCCTCATTTTTTTTTAACTCAAGGATGAGTTTCTAGTCAATCGTGGGGGTATGATAAAGTTAATTTTTGGTCAATAATGATATCGCATTAATGATGTTGTTTATATGATATCGTAGTCCATGTTACATCATCATTGATACAATATCTCGGAATGTGTGCAATCCTATAAATACGACACTTGGGTGCATAATCTAGAGAACTTTTCATTCCATAGTAACTAGACTCTATCAGTTTGTTTTCGTAACTTACCAATAGAATTGCATGCCCACAGTGTGGTGTTAGATAGTGAATGGAGTCTTTATTCGAACAGATTGTACTTGGACATAATTTGTAAATGGTAATAAAGATCGAGCTATTTTGCATCATTGCAGCATCACTTAGTTTGCTATCTATTCACTTAAAATAATTTTTCATGTTTTCTTAGTTAGCACTTTAGCTTTTCAAGTACTTACTTTACATGTGCACTTAGTACATCAACATGGGTACGACTAGATCAATAATGCATGATAGGATCTATACTAAGGAAAACAAGAGTAAACAACCACAAGCAGGGGTTTCCTAGGCTCATTTAGACCCTTAATACACTCGAAGACTACATTCAACTAATGTAGATAATCCTAGCGAAGATGGAGTAAGTCCTAGAACAAGGAGGACCTCAAGGCCTAAGACCACCTCCAAACCTAGAAGAAATACATCAAGGGACCAAAGTGAGAAATATAGCAACCATGGCAATTCTCTCAATTCAACATTTTCCTGTTCCTCTTCCACATCTAGTTTTGACAAGGATGAACATAGGTATAGAAATAGGAATCAAGATGAAGATAGAAGTACAAATAGATGAGATCATCAAAGTGAGCATAAATGAAATCATCATAATCAAGTAAATAAAAATAGAAGGCATTACCACAACATGTCTAATGATGATGGATCCTTATTAGCTACTAGGAGCATGGCGTAAATAATGGATGTAGTTAGAATACCCAACAAGCATCAAAGGGAAACTTGCATCAAAATACTTAATATGAATAACATTCCTAGATTTGAGGGCGGCTATAATTCTAACCCACAACATCATTTACAAGCCTTCGACAATGCTTGTGCCTTACAGAACATCAAGATTTAGTGGAAAAAGCTTAAGCTCTTTCCTAGGACACTAATAGAAGAAGCCAAAAATTGGTATAGATTATTGGAGCCATATTCAATCTACCAATGGTCCACAATGCTTAAGCTCTTCAATGAGAAATACCAAACCTATGAGAGTGTCGAATTTAAGAAAAAAAATCCAAGGGTGGAATCAAGGAAATCATGAACCCTTGGATATGGCCTTGGATAAATACTATTCTCTACTACATAGATGTCCAAGCCATGGGTTTTCTCAAAAAGAGTACCTTCTCCACATCATAGATGGGCTTCATACCCCAACAAGAAAGACCCTTCAGATCTATGCCCAAGGGTAATTATCTAAATTAAAAGCCCATCAAATACAAAGGCTAGGTGAATAGATGGCAAAAGAAGGAGAGCTATGTAAAAGGCAAAGTATTGAGGAATATAACCAAGACTTAACTCTTCAAACAAGAGAAGTCCATATGTATGATAAGAAAAAAGAGGAAGCTCTTGATGAGTTGATTTCACAACAAACCTTGCTAATACAAAAGGTTATCGCTGAGATTGAAGCAAGGGTAGATAAGTTGTGGGAGTAGATGAATGAAAAAGTTACAACCTACTTGAAGACCATAGGATAAAAGATAACACAGAAAGAATCGAGTGATCAAAACAAGAAAAGAAAAAAAGACCAATGAAACAGGTAGGAACACTTATCAACAAAAATGGAAAATTGCCATAGTAGAAGAGGTTTTTGACTCAAATACAAAAGATGATGATGAATCCAAACGACTATTGCCCAGTTATGTTACATCTACATGAGTTTGGGGCTTTTCCTTTGAATCCTAAGTTCGTACGAAAGCAAATGCCTAGGAAATTACCTTACAAGGAAATTATAGATAGTCCTACCACCAACCATACTATTCTAGTGGGACTTTTTATCAATCTCAAAATGACTATCACTTAAAGTGGCAAAACCCACACTCATGGGGGATGTCATCAACAAACCAAAAATATCCTTATTGCCAACCGGACTCGTATGACTATTATGTTTAACAACGTATTTTTCCAAATGATTCTACTTCCTTTATCTTGAATCACTACTATCACTCTCTTGAATATTAAAAACCCACAACATCTCTTGTGGGATCATGAACTCGCACCTCTTATCCTTTGTGAAATCATCAATATTCTCATACTTCCCTTAACCATATGTCACCACCAACAAGACAGGAAGGATTAGCACCACAACATCAACAAAAGAATGCCAGTTGTGCTACAAACAATGCTAGTAGACCTCAACCACTGTCTTGAAAATATTCTTTCTTTAGGACAATTTCCACACATGAGCACAAAACTCATAGACCTACTAGCTCATCAAAATCAACACAAGGCCAGTGGGGTGCAATATCCTTCCTCACCAAAATAATGTCTTCCAATCCTACACAAGGGCCAACACCCATTACCACTCTAGTGAAAAACATAACATATGAACCTATCATTGTGGAGAGATACGCAATTCCATGCAACACTATTGAAAAAGAAGAATGCAGTTGTGGATCGACCTTCCAGAATGTCAACACAATCCTTACACTAGTCCACAACAAATGTGAAAGGCAAGTGTGTGCACAAGAGAGAGAAAAGGCCACTAAACCAAAAGACAAGCATTGGCCAACAACTAAGAACTTTTAATCATCTAAAACATGCATAGAAACATATGAACCACTTATTAACTCTTATTCTAAGAAAATGCCCCCAACTGAGATCTCACAAAACAAAATATCACACCATAATCATACAACAGTAAAAAGAGGAATTAAGGACTTAGATGATCAAAATTCAATTACCATCAAGATTACATGGGATGATAACTAAAAAAATAAGTCACTAAGAATGGTAAGTAAGAAACCTCAAGTGTATGATTGCCATAACATTCATGCACCCATTCCATTAATAAGAGGTTCTTACCATGGCCATAATGATATTATTTTCATAATAAAACCAAGAATAAACCTTTGATCATTACGCCTGGACAAAAGTGTGAAGAACCAAGTGGGAATGCAAAGGGTGTGACATCAAGAAAATTTGTGAATTCTCTTGGATTACTACTATGAGTTATATCATGTTGTTTAGGTTGTATTATATCCATGTAGATCTAACGAAAAATGGAAGTAAGAGTACAATAAGTGTTGTCTTACCATGTCACTAGAAAGACATGTTACCCATGCCTAAAGGTAGTTCTCTGGTAAGGTTGACATAGTTAAAAATAAACTCCATGCAAAGAATAAATTTTTGGGGGTCCCACTGAAAAGACATGTTATCCATGCCTAAAGGTAGGCAGCTTCTCAAGAATCTAAACAAATAATAATAATAAATAGTGCAATGAATAAACTCCTTCCTTGGACAATAACCCAAGTGGTAATGCTCCTTGCAATAATGGTAGTCTTACGATTGTAACTCTTCGAGATGAAACAATGCAATGTCACTGGAAAGTGGTTTGGACATGGTTTGCATCTTGGAAAGAAGGGCTAATGATTATCTTAACCATCAATAGCATACAAGGATTCATTATGCCTATGAAAAGATACCTCACATCCCAATTTCAACAATCCTTTCTACAATCCATCCCACCTCACTGTATATTTAATCATAACGTGTGGTTTTGTATAATATAGCATTATTCCCCCAATCAAGCAATACTAACATGTGTGTTTTGCTAGACAAGTATGTCTTACATTCAACTCCTTGAGTACCTAAGGACACTTTTAAGCGTGGTTATACAAGGGCATCAAGGGCTAGAGCCTGCTTTAGTAAGGACCCACTTGTATAACTCTTGTATTTCATACTTGCCAAGTAATTCCACATCATCTTGTGCCTTCTAGAACATCTAATAAACTTCCCATATCATTTAATAATATGTTCGTACATCAAAAATTCATTATCCATTTTTTATCCATAGCATAAACTTTTGTTGCTAAAGATTCTTTTTTTATGAACCTTGAATGCTAAATTGTTGAAACCTGTGCATCACTCATGGTCCATGATCCTCTAGACAAGCTTTACATCTTCCAGACATTCCATCTGACTCATTTTTTCCAAGAGAAATTAATGAAAAATTTGAACTTTTTAATAGTGATTTCATAGTTACAATGCCACAAGCACCTACCATGTCGTATCTACAATGTATGATCTACAATGTCACACATATAAAACTAGTATATATACATGTGTGAATTAGTGAAATTTTTCATTTCTCTCATTTATAGCAAAAAAAAAGTATTTGTAGATTTTTCTCAAAGCTCTTACACACTAGCTTCCAAAGGCCATAACTTTATCCTCATAGCTTTGATTTCCAAAATTCTTAAATCCTATTGATCCCAGAGTGCTCAACTTAGATGTGGGGGATGCATTGTGTAATATAAGCAAAAATTTGAGCCAAAAATTCTAAATACTAGAAGATACTATAAAGGGTAAGTACAAAGAAATAATAAGAATATTTAAGTTAATAAATCAAACTAAGGCCATAAAGATTCAAACAATACTCCTAATAGACCATATCAACTATTTTAGGCCATAATAAGTAAGGAAAACAATAGAAGATCATAAGTAACTAAAAGATATAACACCTAAGGGATCTTTTTTTGCAAATTTTTTTGACTCTGCAATCATAATATGACAAGGACTTGATCTAACCAAGGGTATGAGCATGGTAGAAAAGAAATAAGAATTAATAGGAACATGCTAATAGTTTCAAACCCTTGTTGATTGCATATGGCCCTAAAGAGACCACCAGAAGGAGGACCTTCACAACACGAAAGTTGTACCAACGTAACTTCAAGCTGTACCAACGTAACTTCAAGCATCTCCTTTATGGCCTACACTAACCAACAACGGAGAATGGTACTTAAGAGAAATGTACCAATTTTGGCGAAATAAACAAGTTGATGCAATAGTTAAAATTGAGGAAGTCTATGTGCCATACTCAATAAAAGGAGAAAATGGAAAAGAATACAAGGAAAAAAGAGGAAAAACTTCAAGTGCTCCTAAACAAATATTAATTCCAAAAGCTTGACAACAAAGAGAAGAAGCCGATGAAAGAGCCACCACTACTTGAAATACAAACTACATCGAGCCACCTTAAATTTTGTTTTTGTTTTGTCATGTAATTATGTCATTTTTTGTACACACCACTACGGCACTCAGATTCAATTAGTAGTTAGAATCAATCAATAATCTCATATCTTCCCAATATTTTGTAAAAAACTTTTTCCTCCTTTTATTCACTCAAGAACGAGTTTTTATTTAGTCGTCGGGGTATGATAAATTATGTTTTTCATAGGCTAAAATATTGAATCCCCAATATTGGATACATAATATCTTAGCCCCAATATTAGAGCATAAGCTACAACATCAAATATCCGGTATTGCAAGATGTGTCCCTACTTATAAATACAACACTTGGGGGTTACAATCCAAATAACTTATAATTCCATCCTTAGGTAGACTCTTGCAATTTTGTTTCATAGTTTTAGTGCTAGAGTGAATGCCCACAATGTGGTCTTGAGCAATTGTACGAAATCTTTATTGGAGTGAAGTGTACTTAGGCACAGTTCATGTTCAAAAATAAAGATCGAGATTACTTTTCATTATTGTAGCATTCTACTTAGTTTTATTATTTTCCTTAGCATAGTTTTTACTATTTTCTTAATTTAATCATTTACATTTCCAAGATAGTTACTTTCTTGTTCAATAGTAAAGCAAAATGAGTACAATAGCTTGGTAATCCCAGTAGTGTTATAGCTTGGTTCGCCCAATAGCACAACGCTTGGTAACCCAGTAACGGTTACATGAGCCCAAGGAATGTACAGTAAGCCAGGGTTGGATGCTTATCACTCTAGGCTAGTTTAGATTTATCTTCATATTGTTAGTTTGATTAAATACTTATTTTCCCTCTTATCATTAAGATTAGTTCAAGGCCACAACAACATTAATTATCATATGCCTCACTTTGGATTAAACCATACATGACAAAGCTACCACTAGTCTAAGTGGGGAGACAAGGTCCTACAATCAATGCTTAACAATCTAGATGCCACAACTAGTCCCATCCACGAAATTCGGCCGAATCATGCGTGAACACTTGTGATTCGTATGCTTAGACGTAGGGGTACCCACTGTTCATCACCAAAGATAACTAAAATAAAAAAAACATTAGTCATTTCTCCTATAAGATAAAGACATCCTTAGGGCTCTAGGAGATGAGTTCACGTCAGCATCTTGGAATGGATTTTCCCACCCACTATGAATCATCCCATTTGCTAGACAGCTCTTGTAGGCCTTAGGATAATGTTTAATGTAATTATCAAACTCATCCTTCAACAAGACTATCACCTCAAGCCTTATGATTGGGCTTTTAGTGAACACATCCACCACTATTTGAACCAAGGGTAAAAGGTTGTCACCCATGATCAATCCTTGATCATTTACCCTATATCTATAAGCAAGTAAAACAACGAGGATTATTATAACTTCATAACATAAGCAAAATGACAGTAAAACTAAAAACACAAACTACAACTACACATACCCCTCTATGTGGTAGACGGTGCTTAGGGGGTTTTGGAACAAGGTGTGTACATGATGGCCTACTAACAAGGTGTTGTCCATGTTGTATTGCTTGAATTCGTGTATCTCCCAAACTTTTGACAATTTGTGAGTGCCTACAACGATTGTTTCATCTTGTGCTTCACCATCCACACAAACATTAGGATCATCAATTAGGAATTTGATGATCATGTTGGATGAGTAAGGCACAATGGTCTTAACAGTTGCCACCACTATTTCAAAAGCTAAGTGTGACCAAATCATCACACTAAAATTCTAAATTAGATAAATTAGGAACTTCCTTGCTCTTGGTTTAATCCACAACAAACGATTTTACCACTCCACATTAGAGGGTGGAGTGTTAGGACTAAGTACATGGATGCAGCATAAGACACCCACTAACTCTACGACAACCAAGATGGATTTTAAGAAGGCCTTGTACCATCCAACACATAACAATTACAATTTTGCAAACCAAAACTAAAAATTCATAACACTTAAAACATTACAACTACCATATCCCATGAACATAACAACTTATGTCTACAACTAAATAACACTTCAACATGGAAATAACACTTATGCAAAATACCAAATGAAACAATCCACACTAAAAGCATGAGTGTGAGGATGACTGTTTCCAACTAAAAGCATTGAATTGACTGTTTAAAATTGAAAACATGGAAATGATAGTGTAAAACTAAAATTTCAGTTTTCATTCCATGCTTAGAAAAATTTAGAACACAATTTAAACCCATAAACCAAGATTCAACAAGATTGAACAAACAACAACACCAAAACTGGACTTACCATAGTAAAACAATAGGGAAAAAATATTAAAAAATTTTTAATTAGTCCAAACTACTTCTAAACCCTTCCCAACGCTTTAGCAAATCCCCAAGATCATGTGACATTGATGGAAAAAAAATTTCAAAGTCTCCACGTTGCCCATCTTCACACGGTAAATGCGTGATAGCGTCAAAACCATGATTTCAGGCAGCATGATTTCACGCAACCTTACAGAAAGGTTCAGTTAACCACTTAACAAAATTCAATAATTCCATAGCCATTGGAATTGTAAAACCATAAACTACAATCCCATAACAAGAAAGCATGAAAAATTGCAGAAGTGACATGAGTGTGGTCACCCTAGCCAAAACCCCATTTCGCGTGGGCTGACAAAAACACCGCTAGTAACAAACCATTCATCCAAATTCAATGTTTCCACCACCGTTGGAATTCTCGAATGATGAACTAAACAATAATAACTTTAAAACTTAAAAATTCATAGTCGTTTATTGTACAAAAAATACCAAACGTATAACAAAAAATAGCCAAAAACAAAAAACCCACTTAACATAGCCTGACAAAAACAACCATAGAAAATTAACGGTAAGGCAAAATTAAGTGGTTCAAAAATATAGTTGACCAAAAAGTAGTAGACAATGACCCTACAGCCTTGAAAAATTTTAAAACATAACAAGAAAAAATTCACAAGTGGTGTTGCTTTTTTTGGGTAGAAAATGCAGAAACCCCATGCAATTCATGGAAAATGCTATTTATTCCATGACAAAAACAAAACCCAAAGCCTGAGTGACATTGAAAACAAATAAACATGACCTAAAACTATGATGGGATTTTTACAAACTTCCAAACAGACGAATACACAAGCCTAAATCCAGTAAACAGAATACATAGACATAAACCCAATGAATGGAATAAATGGAAAAACAGGTAAGGATGGTGTACTTGGGAGGTGAAGCATTTCCCTACTTCCAGCTGCCCATCCACCCTGATCATCAACCCATTGTTGGCATATTTATGCCATTCCATGGAGCAGCTATTTGTTAAGAAAAGTTCAGTTTAAAATTTTATTCTAAAATTCTGGAGTTAAAAAGTTACTGCATTAGCAAGACTACTCTTACAGCTACAGTGTATGCAAGTCTAAAAGATGTAAATGATTTCAGATTTTGCAGGGTTGTGTTGGTAATTCACTATGTTCAAAAGGAATGTTTAAGCTTATTCAGAGACAAGACTTAATTGAATTTGAGTGATAAGTATGCAACCATGGTTTTGAGCTCATTATCTTGTGCAATAAAAGAATATGATTCATCTTTAAAATATGCAACTGCTGCATCACTAGTCATTTTCCAGGTCCATGCACTTCCTTGCACATTTGCAGTCAGCCTGATGCTTTGCATTCCAACAAGAGTGGCTTTGCTTTCTCAGAAAATAACCAATGTTTGCAATTAGCAACAGACAATGAAATTAGTTAGTTGACTCTTGTTTTTCTTCAAGGAAAATTCAGCTGAAAGATTTGGATAATACTGCCACATTCAACCGTGAGCAAGAGTTGAGCAGGAAAAAGGATAACTTGATGTGGATGGCAATGCGTCTCTTAGTGAACGGCTACAATTTTTTTTTATGGAAAAATGATCCTCTGAATGCAGAGAAGGCTTTTGAGAAGGCATGCTTAACGTGGCCTGCAGAAGCTTGTTTGCATATAATTCACGGTGTCATCTATATGGAAATTGCAAGGAATTTTCCCAGCTCTACTGTGTTGAATAAAGTTGTTAAAAGTCTTGAAAGAGCAAAACGGTTCAGCCGCTTGCCGTTACCTTATGTTAATTTAATGCTTGGTCAGGCACAGGCCAGTGTTGGGCAAGGACAGAATAAGTGGGAACAAAACCTTGGCTTTGAATCTTTAGCCTGGCCTGCAGATGAAGTGCCGACAGAAATATTGTTTCAGAGACACCTGCAGTTACAAGCATATCTAAACAAAGCCATGAATCAAGGGAATCTGCAACCAGAGATAAGATTGGAGAGGCAGATAAGCGTACCTTAGAAACATCAAGATATTCACGGTAATGGCTTCTCCAGGAACTACACTTAAATCCGGCTTGTCCACATTACTGAGAAGCTGTCACCTAGAAATCTCTTCGATGACCAAATTTGTTTGCAACAAATTTTCCTTCCACCTGAACCCTGTACCGCCTGAAATCGTCAGTCTCCGACTGGAAGGAAACAGAGACCATGGGATCGCAGGACAAGTGCAGAAGACCCTACCTTCGCCTAAGGACGAGCTGGAATGCACGAAGGTAGAGTACCTTGGGTGGTCCGCACGAAGGTAGAGTACCTTGGGTGGTCCGCACGCGGATCAGACAAGGATTTACCCGCGCGTATGCCGAAGCGTTATACGTTGGGTTATATGTAAACGACATAACGGGTGTGAACGACAGCGTAAATGGCGTAACAAACGCGAACAGGACGTAAGCGTAAACGGGCGTAAACCGAACACATGCACAAAAAATAATGTAAACTGTAAACAACTTTATGAATGTAACAATTGTATTACAGGATGATAATACAGTGCACCGGTCTAACGCAGTTGTTGTGAAACACAAGGCGGACGAAAAGCCCCGGTGAATGCAGGGACGGCTGGGCTGGTTTACGCTGTAGGCGCGGCGTAGAGACTGTGTGCACGGCGTACAGGGTTTTCCAGCGTAAGAGGGTTTTGGCTCTGGTGCGCAGCGTAATTGATCCTGGGTATGCTTTGGAATTTTTGCCAACCCCTAGTGAAGTGGAAAAGTGGGGTTTTTATACTGGTTGTTACGCTAGACTCGGGTTAGGAGACACGTGGCGCGTTGACCGGGTGCATACAATTTACAAATATACAACATATTACATCTGCTGGGCGTATACGCTACATTAGGCTGGCGTACACGCTGGGCGTATACGCTGAACGTGTTGGGCGTATGAACTTGGGTGAAGATGCTATGGACGCTGGGCGTATACGCTGGGCATAAACGCTGATGGATGTTGAGCGTATACGCTGGGAGTATACCCTGACGGTTTTTGGGCATATACGCCGGGAGTATACGCTGACGGTTGCCAACTTGCTTCAATTCTTGCTCTTCGGTGTTGTCTTCATTCTGTCTTTGGAGATCTTGTCGTTGGGCGTATGCATCTGTTGTACGTGCCGAGCGTGCATGTGAGACGTTCGCTGGGCGTATACGCTGCGGATTTGAGCATATACGCTGGTGTTGTGCACTTGGGCGTATCCGCTGAGCGTATACGCTGGAACTGCATACTTAGTCAAAATTAAGCATTTGGTCTCCGAAGTTGCCATGTTTGACGCCAAATGTAGCTGTAGTCGTCTGGAGTCCAGGGACCTGCTTGGTGTCGGACAAGTACTAAGCTCCAAATTTTGTGGTGTTTCATTGGCCCCTCTTTGTTGACGCTTGGAGGAATCGACCCGAGAAGCGTCGACAAAGAAGTGCAAAACACCACAAGCAACTTGATATAGACTTCGTCCTTTACCACTTGACTAGACGTCATCGCACCGTGTTCAGTAGTACATGGGATCGAAAAAGGGAAATTTGTAGCTGATAGGAGAAGAGAGATTGTGGGAATTGGTGACTCCCCAAGAAATTATGTTGGGAGATGGGGTGCTCGGGTGTGCGGCATGCTGGTCCTTGTCCATAGCCATTGTTTAGCAGACTCGGAGTTCAGACATGTGATGGGCGTTCTTTGGCGGAACGAGGCTCTTGGTTAGTATTCAAGAGGACTTGTTGGCAAGACCAAAGCCACGGGGAGATGTGTTACATGCTTTGGAGGAACAAGGCCCATGTTTAATGTCTAGGGGGACCTATTGGCGAAGAGCCAGAGCCATGCAACTATATGCTTCTTGACCTTTTTGGACATGAGTACTTGGTTTTGAGACCACTGCCTTCCCGCCTGGGGCTTATATGGGAAGTGCCAGGGGTCTCACTTTTTTTTTGTGAATGTTTTGCGTAGATCTTGTACTCATGCTCAGGTGCCAGGCTGTGTGTTGCAACTGCTGTAACGTGTTGCAGTGTGCAACAACGTGCTCAAGGATTTGTGAATGTATTCGGTGTATCGGAGGTTGGGAAATGGATGGTGAGTATACCAGGAATGGGAATGTACTGGTGAACGGTTTGATGTAGTCTCGCCATGTGCGCTGCAAACATTATCTCATCTTGCTGCTTGCGATGAGGTGCATTCTTGTGCGAAAGCCTCTGGGTGTCATCCTGCAAACATAACTTCAAGGGAACAAGAAAACCATGAGTGGATAAGCGAGCTCAGACTTACATGGCTGTAGACGGAACGAAGATACTGGAGGAGGTTCGGAGCACTGTGTATGAATGGCGGCGATGTTGAGGAGTTTGTCGAACGGTGAGTGATGCGGTAATTCTGATGAGTGAGTGTGGCTGTGAAGCGAGAGCTGGAGATGAACGTGTCAGTTTATAGTCTTAACGGACTATCATGGGTTAGTTTTATGTCGTAACCCATCGGACATTGCCCGTTTAGCGTCGTGGCAGACGTTATGTTGCCAGTTTATAGTCTTAGCGGACCATGCAGAGGCAAGCTAGTTTAGAGTCTTAGCGGACTCTGATGGTTGTGATAGTGGCAGTTTACTGTCATGCCGGATGGGTGCTAGTTTATCGTCATTGCGGACATTGTGGGGTATCAGTTTATCGTCATGATGCCAGGACAGTTGTGGTGTCAGTTTTGAGTCGTAACCTAGGACTGTTCTGTGGTATCAATTTACCGTCATGATTCCAGGACGAGCTGTGGTATCAGTTTATAGTCATGATTCCAGGACTTGCACGTACCTGAG